>JAZKJV010001512.1:0-58835 GCA_037367405.1 Ottelia alismoides
TACATGAAATACATCCTCAAACTCATTTAAAGAGGTATTAATGTTTCATCTTTAATTATCCTTATAGTTTCCGATTTCAGGAGCCTCATTGTCATCTCAAGATTAAATGAGTTACTTCACTTCATTTTCATCTTGATTCTCAAGAGAGTCATCATCTAAAAATCACATTCTTAGAGATGAGATCTTTTAAGAATCTCAAGGTCATAAAGTAGGTATCCAATACCATCATTTATTTTCCTAATGAAGTAGCACTCTCAAGTGCTAGATTCCAGCTTACATGCATGGAACCTCATTAAGGATATATATTGTAGTCTCTACTACATATATACTTGGAAACTAAGGGATAATTATGCTAAAATTCATCATTGACCAAATCATGTCACACATGATCCAATTGTATCTCCCTACAACTTCATGAGTTTAGGTGTGTTAGGAGGATTGAGATAGAAATGATATTCATATTTCCATAAGGTATTCTTTGAATTTTATCTAATAGGTACTTGCTACCTTGCTTAGATCAAATTCATTTCATCTTTCTTCAAACTTTGGTTGTAAACCAAAATTGTGAAATCTTTGAACATTTCAAAGGTTTCTCAGGTGAAGAGAAGAAATCTCATATCATACGTAATCATCAATGGATATCACATATTCATAATGTTTACTATGATATAGATGATCTACATACATCAATATGTATGAGATCTTGAATACCTCGACATCTAACACCTTTCCCAGAGAAGGGTGTATTGGACATTTTACTTTGAATACAATATTCACAAGTATGTAAGATTTGAAAATTTTAGACATTCTAAAGTTTCATATCTTACTAGTCTATTGATCAAATCAATAGACAAATGTCCAAGGCTTGATGCCAGATCATTGTCAAATGATCTTCATCCTCCTATTGATCTTATAAGGTTTGATTTTCAGTATTAGAAATCTTAATGAACCATTCATTAATATTCTAATTTTGTGGAGTCCACTAGATGTTAGATTACTATCTGAAATATTTCCATCATAACTCTTTATGATAGTTCTATCTCAGAATTCATGTTTATTTCCAACATTTAGAAACAAACAATGAGGGTATTCTAATATCTAGGTCATAGAGACATTCTCTAAGACAAAGGGCTCTCCCACTGAGAATATGAAGTCCATCTATCCAACAGAGACTGTTGTAACAATTACAGCAATATCCATGTAGATGACTATTAAACCTTAAGATCAAATTTCTAATCTTATAATATGTATATGCAACCAATTTGCAAATGTCACTAGAAGATTGGGATACAATTGTCAGACTTTATCTTATGAAATAAGAAAGTCAGAGTCAATGATTATATGTAGATTATTCTGATGCTCTATCTGAGTCCTTTACTAAGGATTTTAGATAGAATTGATAGTCATACTATCAACACATCAACTTAATGCAGTATTGGCATTCATCCAACTTTTTGGATGTCATATGGAAGTCACGGAAGTAGGTCAACTCTTTGACTTTCCTTCTTACTCGGGTCCGACCCATGCTTCCACTGCGCTCTCTTCATCTATAAACAACCATTGTTCAAGACAAAGAATCTCTTATGTTAAATTCAAAAGAATTCAATGTAAGAGCATTTCAACATTTATACATGCTTCATTAAATTCATACAATATGAATATCATAAAGCTTTATGAATGACTTGAGTATAGATAGTAGAATGATGACACTCATCATATCTACATTCATCTTAACTCTTGGAGACTTAGGTTCAGGTAGGTATTCAAACATTTTGAATACATCATCTCTTTCGAGCCACCATTCTGCATAATGCAGAGAACCATGTCATTCATGATTAAATGTCTAGAGCACGTATGTATGCCAAAATATCTTCTTTTATTTTATAAGGATTATTCGACAATTATGATCACCATCGACATGTCACTTCCAAAGTACACTCGATGAAGGATCAAGACTACAGAGACATACGAACCCTAAGGCGATGTCTTATTGTCTTATTTAATTGCCCTTCCTCATTATGTTGAGGGAACTTGCACACTGCAACCACATACATTATGTGTCCAATTGCAAGTACAATATCTGGATCAAGAGTTAATCCATGATATTTTACTGGTTATTATTGAGTATAAAATTGAGTGGGTTTAATGAAGGATTATCTGAAATAAGAAATTTGCATAAGGGTATATATATTATATACATATTTTACTTTGATTTAGGAATTTTTATATCAAAGTTGTCTTGCCTTGTCAACACTGAAAGTTCATTCCCTTAATCACTTTCAATGTAAGAGATATTCTTACCATTATATCTCTAACAAGATCTGGGATCTCCTTTCCTATCTTTGTTGCATCCCAATAATATGAGAACCTACAACTCGGATAAAAAGAAGCGGGAACACATTCTGCCTTACAAGTCCAACTTGCATTTCCCAATTCGGTCTTTAACACCCGGGCCCACCACCCCTAAGATGATGTTGACCTGTCATTAATTGAACCAACCGTCAACAGGCTTAATACTCGCTATACGCAATCCAATATCGCCCCAATAATATGAGGACCCGATATTGGGGTCACTACGTATATGGCCTTACTCTTTCGAGAAGCAAAGAACCCGATCCAATTAAATCATGCACAGGATCTGTCACTTCGGATAGGCGTCTCCCATACACAACAACTGGCGACGGAATCCTTTGCCTTGACGGGAGACCATGGATGTCACTTATGTGATCCTCCACCTCATATTCAAATTGTAATTAATTATCGTGAATCATATTCACATAATTAATTCTTCCAAGGGAAATACACATCTATTCAAAATAGAGTGTTTATTGGATATAATTAATTTAATCACATTAAATTAATCATCAATCCAATCATCAATCAACAAACATATCTTTTACTTGAATAGTAGGTATTATCTCAAAATACGTATTATTCGAATCTTAATAATTAGAAAAATACACATTGTCTGTCTCCGGTATTATACAGTCCCTACCCGCTGTCTTGGCCAGTACCGACGAGAGTGGGACGGACCACATACGTTGCAACCCGCGACCACAATGCTCTCCGACTAGGCACCACATCCGCCTCGGGAAAGGATAATACCAGATAGACCATCATGTACTTTGAGATGTTCATCGGTTTTCAACCGAAATTATACCATATAATATAAATCAAAACATTTTTGATTATAAGGAGATTTGCTAGACAAATCCCCAATCCTATTCAAGCAAATGGGTTTTTCATGTAAAAGTTGTCCTACAACAATTGTAGGATAAACTATGGTTTTCATGAAAGCAATGTTTGTTGATGAACCAATGATCAAGATCTAATATCTTATCATTGTGTTTTAGGCAAGTGTCATTCAATGAAATAATTATCTCTTTAAATATTTCACAAATATTTATCACTAATTATTCCAGAAAATTAACAATTAATTTTCATCATGATAATTGAATGACATATCACAAGGTTCAAGATCAAAATTGTTAATTTCCAGCAGTGACCCCCAATCACTAAAATTAAATTATCTTGATCAATTTAAATCCAAAAAATGCAAACTCAGTTTCCAAAGATTGCCTATTTGATTTATTAAAGAACCCAAGTGATAATTCACGCATTTCAAGGCGGATTAAAACCGTAATCATCTCATTAATTACGTTCAAATCCGCAGTTCCCGCAACAGTGAATATAGTCATATTCAAAAAGCCATATCTTGAGCAAATAAAGTCCAAATTTAGTAAACTCAAGTTCTATGGTTTCCTTGTTTAATGGGGAACAAAATACAATTGAAAATTTCGTGTTTAAACAGTTTAAACAGTGCCGAAAAATTCAATTAGACAGAGGTGCGAAAATTGAAATGCAGTAAAAATTTCGCAACCCTTTCAAGAACCAAATTGTCTAAGGTCTATGGATCATATCCAAAACCTTATTCGACCTATGGCTCTGATACCACTTGAAGGATATTGAGAATCCTTAAGGGCATCACGGAAGCGTGTCGATCGCATCGTATGCAATCGGGGCAACTAGTCGCACTAGTTGCTAGATGCAGCGGAAATTAAAATTTTTTTAAACTAAAGATGAAACCACATGATCACGAGAACACTTCTCGGATCGTTTCATCAAACCACAAGTATAAGGAATACCTCTTGAAGCGTGGTTGTGATCGTGAGATCCCAAAGTAGAGATCCTCCTGTCTCAAGTCCGACCCACGAAGAACGCACTTGCGGGCACGATGATGAGTCGCGTCCTTCCCGCAATCCTTGACGAAGATCCAAGCGTCGAAGAAGAAGTCGAGAGTCTCTCCTTTCTCAACACAAAGTGGACGGCCACTTAATGGTGAAGAGAAAGAGAGAGAGGGCGAGAATGAGAAAGAGAGAGAGAGAGTTGCAACCATTTACAACTCTTGATTATTTTCCCATGGAAGGCTACCCTAGCCCTCTATTTATATTAGTTTAGGATCCAATGGATCTCAATCCATGGGACACATGGATCCAAGGGCTATGCTTGGTCCATGCTAAATCAATGGCTATGATTGTTGTTGGTTAAAACCAACAACATTAATTTAAATTAAAAAATGTTGCAACATTATCAACATAATTTAATTTAACATTAACTAATTAAGAGATAATGTGATAAATAAAAATGGAGTCAACCAACCTCCCTAAAAATGGGGGGGCGTCACCCATGAACAATTCATGGGTGACGCCACCTATGATGGGTGGTGAATTTTGGCTCCCTTTTTATTTATCTTATTATTCCTTAATTAATTTGTATTCACAAAAATATTCACCAAATTAATTCCCAATTAATTTGTGAATATTTCAATCATGCCATTGAATATTATGTGAATCATATTCACAACCCAAACTAATTAGTAAATTGCATTTCCAATTAATTAATAAATGTGAATCCAATCCACATTATTAATTAACAAATGCTATTTACATAAATTCTCTCTCTTATATATGTATATTATAAATCATATTTATAACACACATATATCATGGATAGTGTTATCCACATTCTCTTAATCCTTGATAATTAAATCCCATTTAATTATCTTAGATAATCATTTTCACAATATGAATCATATTCATATTTAAGCTTGATAATTAAATCTCATTTAATCATCAAGTCCTTGCTTGGATATTTCATCAAAAGAATTATTCTTGAACCCTTTCAAGAATAATGTGCTTTCTCCGCAGATACTTGGAGATAAGGACAGGGCGATTGTATTATTCCACGTATAGTGACTTGGATATTGAGATCTTATCTCAAATCCAGATCTTACGAACCTCCCACAGATGCTTGATTAAATCAAGACCGCAAATCCAATCTTCTCATTGAATCTGAATCTCATTCATACCAATGTCCAACACTTGGACTAAGATCGGATCGCTTCTCTACTGAAAGGAGTCACTAAAATCCAGACCTGTTTCATCACTCCCTCGGAATGGAAGCGTCATGGATATACAATCGTTTATGATCACATCACCCTCAGGTATTCCCAATACCTGTACATCCTGCATACTGGAAGACCCATGGTCAACCCGAAGATCAAGATCTATTTTACACTGTCTTCTTCAGGGTTTGATCACCAAGTTTCTCATTTGATCATTGGGATTTGGTACTGATCATATACTTTCCAAAAGCATATATCATACCTAGGTCTTGATCATATACTTTCCAAAAGTATATATCAAACCTACAAATTCAGTCAAGCTTCCAAAGCGAGACGACCGTGCACGGAATTTGATTCTTCCCAATATCTCATGAGTGAGCTCATGTCTTCCGGTTCAGTAGTGAACCTGTATGATCCCTTTGAGAGATCGTATTACTCATATGCCCTTATATGCACACCAGCGCGCCGGTGTATAGACCTTGGTTAGGTCATCAACCTATTGGTCTGCCAAATGTACATACTCAGACATATAGCAATACATCTGTCTCCGGTCAGAGGATGCGTGCCTATGCTGTGACAGTATTCAACATAGGACTTAGGTTATCTCGATCTCGTTAAGTCAACTCTTTGACTTAACTAATCTGACACCTCCGAATCTCTATTCCTATGCAGAGGACCTGCATCAAGAGGTCGGTCAGATATCAGCCTATGTGAGAAAGGATTGCCATCTCCTACTCAGGCTGGAGATCACATCTTAATAATCATTTGACGGTGCTTGATGAGTCCTCAATCTAACCCTTTAGATATTCATCCAAACACCAGCCTCTATGATTCAATAATTGAATCAACAGCTGTATGATCATTAAGACAGCCATGGTACATAACCCTAATTGTACAGAGGGACCTATTATGCAAATTGTTTATTCTTCATTTCAGATCAGGGAATGATATTCGCAATAACATTTATTGCATAATGGCTCGCCGTGGGCTCACATGTCCAACAGAGGTGTGAGGAGTCTTTGAACCAACGGTCGTCCGGGCAGTCGGTCTCTTAGGTGTAGTAGAGAGGTGGGACTCATCTACCTCTCGATGGTCACGACTGTCAGCGGATGTGCGGGTTACCTTAGAGTAAAGTGTATCAAAGAATGGGTGAGGTCGGAGTGCTCCCAATGCTGAGAAATTGATCTCCCGAGTCTCGCAATCTATAGATGCTTTAGCTGAGGCTAAGAACGGCTTCCCGAGAATAATCGGAGACTGGGTAAACTCTCCTTGGTGCTCGATGTCAATGATCGTGAAGTCCACCTGGAGTAGAGCGCCTTGGAAAGTAACGATGACTGAAATATTTCCTCTAGACCGTTTCATGGATCGATCAGCCAGCTGAACGATCTCTCTCGACTTTCTGATTGGCCTGAGTTTGAGTTTGTCAAACACAGAGGTCGGGAGGATATTTATCGGAGAGTCATCATCGATTCTTGCATGGGTAAAGGTGGTGTCTTTGATTTCATATTCCACTCGGGGCAACCGCTTCACTCTGCGGCTCTAGGTCTTTCTCCCCATCACCAAGGAGGTGGCCATAGACACTATGTGTCTCTCAGTCCTTGTTCTCTTCTTACCCGACCTCTTGGGCATCAATTTACTCTTTACAAATCTCTTGAGGTCGGGGAAGTGATCTATGGCCTTTATTAAGGAAAGTTTAAAGATCAATTCCTCATCAAGTGCTTCCCTTAGGGTAGAATCCAATTTTTTAGGTCTTTTTCATTTCCAATTTTTATGTGGGTTTTTGGTTTTTCAATTTTTTTGGTGTTTTTGATGCATGAATGATCAGACTCTGGATTGGAGGGCAAGTGTTAGTAAAAGAGGGAGATAGAATGGACTCCAGCTGTACAGACGGTGTGGGTTCCCTGATGTTTGCTTTGTTTTCAACCTCAAAAATACTCATGTCTTTTCTCACTTTTATACCCAGGCTGGCAGAAATTGAGTGTAATATTTCCATGACATCTCTCAACTCGTTACCAAATGATTCATTTTTCTTAATAAGTCTAGAGATGTCATCCTCCACAAAATTCTCATGACAAATCATGGGAGAGTTCTGCTCAAGTGGAGGGTACTGCTGAGACTTTGGGTGCTCATACTCAACATACCTAGAATCTGGCATGTAATGCTGGGGCGAGTATGGACCATCTAGATGGCAAATATTGGTCGAAGCCTCATATGATGAAACGAGGACTGATAAGTCTAGCTCATGAGTCCAATCTTGTGAATGTATAGGCTCTCCGAATGAAGGCTGGTTAATGGGAGCTTGATCACTAAAGTCAATCAAGTCTGGAAAATCATGATGTGCATGCCTCTCCATTCGGGTTGTTCGATCAACCAAGTTTTGCTCTAAGTTCAAGTCGGGATGTGTATATGTGAGTTGTGGTATGGTCCCTACTTGGGGTGGGAGCATATAATTTTACCAATCATTTGTCTCAGCAGTGGCTTGCTCTTCATTCGAGTCTTTGATTCCTGCAAGCTCTCGAGAGTAAGGACAGTCAGCCCAAGATGGAAGTGGATCCGGAGTGTTAGAATATGGAGTAGGTGAGAAATGCGAAGAAGCGGAGAAGTCATTCTAAGTTCTGACTTCATAATCGGATTGAGGTGGAACCGACCAGGGGTAAGGGTCTCCCGTGGATGGCAAAAGATACATGGAAGAAGGAGAAGGTGAAGATGAGCGGTATATGGTAGAGAAGGAATGACCAGAGGTCACAGTGTATGGGGACCAATATCCCGACATCTTGAGGAGGAAATGTAAGTAGAATGAGGTAGAAAATACACAGTTACACAGGATAACACACACGGACAGACACAAAGACAAACGCAAGAGCAAACCCTGAATTCACACTCAACACGGTGAAGGACCCGAAACCGAGTCCAATTAATCTTGTCAATTTTAAGTGTGATTTTTCAAGCAAGATAGCAAGGAGTTACGCGGCCTATAGGGAAGTCGGCTCAGAGCCGGATGCGTCTTCCCTGTTTAACCTTTTGCCTAAGATACCACCGGTCCTTCCTTTCTTCGCTCCTATCCGGAGTTGGGGACTCAAAGACCGTGCCCCTATCTACCTACAAGCAGGCGGAGGCTGACAAAGCTAGGCCTTGTCGCGAAGTACCGCTGGTTCGCCCCTAACTACCCGCGAATAGGAGGATTCTACTTGGTACTGGTCAATGAGCTAAAAGTATCCAACTCGTGATATTTGCTAGGATCAGTTGGCCCGCGATATGGAAGGCGGGGATTTGAGCTCTGCCTTAAGGTGTTCACACACACACTCAAGTACCCTCACTCAGCCTGAAAACAAGGTCAGGGTTACTCTCCCGCAAACAAGGGTTAATTTTAGTCATTTTTTTCCAATTCAATTAGCAGCCCCGATTTTAAAGATTAGTTGTCACTGATATTAATCCACACAAGCAATCACGTCTACCGTCCAGTCCCAATTCCTTTATCCTAGGTTAGAAAACCGAGAGAGAGAATCGGAAAAAGCCGATGTAATCGAGAAAACGATGATGAATGCTTGAGTAAGAAGACTTACAGTGCCTCCAGCTCTCTACAATGCAGGATGCAGTACTGAGTTGAAATTTTTACACTAAATGAATGCAATCGATGAAAAAGCCGCTCCTAGACAGGCAGTTCTATTAGCGAGTGAAGAACAGATTATGTTTGACTAGATCTGCGGTCTAAGTGCGTCTTTAAAATGATGTGTGGTCCTAGAAAATTACGAGCACAAGCAAATCCTAGAGTGGCTCGAGGAGCCGCTAGTGCAAGCCTAGTCTAAAATTCAAACCACACAGCAGACGGGGACACAGTTTCACTATGTTTACACACGCGAGAACCCAAACGGGAACCGCTGTAAATGCAGACACTTTTTTTTACAAAAATCTTTTTGACGTCCAACAGCCGACTTGATCCACGAATCGTCGGCCTTCGATGCACTTCGAGATACGTCGACTTCAAGAAAGCCGCTCCAAGTCCACCGAGCCCTCGTACAAAAAGATGCAAAATGTCAGAGAGAGATATACACAGTAATGGTCAGAAAAATAATTAAAGAAAAAATGGATAATTACGAGATGGCTCGGGGGTCAGACTACCCGAGTAAATGGAAAACGTAAAACTAACTTTCTAAAGTGATCCTAACCGATTAAACGGGGCTCGAACCTCTCTAACTCGTAGAATGGCGGATGATGATGAATGGAGGAGTGGAAGAGAATATAAAGAGGAGGAGGAGGAAGTTGGAGAAGGATGGAGAGAGTGGGGTAGTGGGGAGTTATTAACTTGGAGTGGAAGAAAAGTAAGGGAGAAGAGGTAAAAGGGGATTAAAATAAATAAATTAATAAAATAATATAGTAGGCTCTTAAAAATAATTAAAATAGTAATAGTAAAATAATAATAATAAATCTGAAAATAATAAGGTAAATCCGAAATTAATAAAATAATAAAAAAATAGGGAGACACGTGGCGGCTCCAGGAGCGGCCACATGTTGCTCTCAGAAAATTCAAAAATTAAATATAAAGAAAATCAAAGAGAAATAACAAATGGGATTAAATCAAAAAGTGGTCAACATGAAAGTTGCTCGTCTCGACGAGATCTACAACTTTTGTGAAGGGTCGAAAATCAAAGGAAATCATCTGTACAAAGTGTATTTTTGGGTGGTACCTTATAGGTATAAAATACCACATTTTTCCTTTTACATTTTTTTGTCATTTTTAAAAGAGAGAAAAATCAAAATAAAGTTAGAAAAATTATGAGAGGAGTATTTACAACTTAATCTATTTTTTTTTGGATTTTTAATAATGAAGAAAATGAAATGGTAAAATACATGGGCAAAACGGTCAATATGTACAATATACAAAAGGGGCCCAAAACCCAAGTTTTGCATACGAACTCCGATTTTATTGAAAGTGATCTTATTTTGAAGGTCTTTGAATGTACATTACTTTAAAAGTGAGTAGACCTAATTCGGAGGTCGTATGAGAGAGATGCACATTTTCAGGTTCATGGTTTCAGACTTGAGTTGGGGTTTTATCGGTCAATTTTGCAAGTTAGTATTTTTTGGATATTTTTCTTTAATTAGTGGTAGTAATATATACACAATAGAGTTGGTTTTATTGGATTTGGAGTTAGTATAAAATATATATACAAATAAGGTATTTTATCTAATTATACAGGTGAATATATACAAGTGAAATTCAGCTTCTTATTTAATGCCATATGAATGCTAAAATGCAGATATTATTCTCACATGTATGAATGCTAATTATGCAATATAAGTGGAAATATGCGTCTAATTACTCGGGAACAAAGCTCTATTTTCAACTTTTAGAGTGATGAATCAGAGATTCATCAGGTATTCATCAACCGCCCCTGGGGCCGCCATGTGTCAGCCATTTTTGGCATTATTTTGAATTAGTTTTTATAAAAAAAAATTAAATCCACACACATGCGAAGCATGTGCCACCATGCACGTACCACGCACGTGCTGCTTGCCAGCCCTCCTTCGCCCGTCACGTGACGTTACAGGGGTCGTCCGATCTTGCTCGATCGGATGGCACCGGTGCGTCTTCCCCATCACCCCCTTTCCCAATTCATCCGCCGCCGCCTCCGCGATTTCGCCACCCATCTCGCAATCTCTGTTCTCCTCGCGAAATCAGCCCGTCGCATCTCTCTGATCTCCTGCGATTTCGCCGATCCCAAATCAAATCCGATCATCTCCATATCTCGTCGAATCAAATCTCCGCCCCAATCTCGTAATCCCCCATCGCCCCCCCCCCTTTCCATCTCTGGTGGGACCCCTCTACCTATAAAAGACCTACCGCCACTTCCGTGATGAGCATTCGTCGTTAGACTCATCGTAGAGGAGGAGCCGGTGGTGACAGCACCCATCCTCCTCCTTCAATCCGGCGAGGTCCGAGATTCTCCCAACCTCGTTGCAACACGGCGAGCCGCCTCCGTCGCTATTGCTCCAGCTCCAACCTTAGTCACCGTCGAGCCAATACCACCGCCTTCAGCTACGACTCCACCACCTACAACTCCGCCTTTCGACAACTTCGACAACTTCACCAGCATCGCCAACTTCTCCGACAACGCTTCATCTCCGACATTATCCACCAGCCACAACGTCCTCGCCACCTCTTGGCCGGAGCCAGGAGTCGCCTTCATCGACAGCAACAGAGCTGGCGTAGCTCCGCCCCTCCGCCTTGGCCGAGCCATCGACGCTCCTTGCTAACGGCCGCTACCGGAGCAACACCGGCCCTCTGCCCCCTCCGCCTCGCCATCGACCGGGCCTGGAGCCGAGACCCCCCACAAGTGCGTGGGGGACGTCAGCCAGCATCACCCAGGGTCACGTGCGGTGCACGTGCCCCGTGGATAAATTGTAAAGAGCCCCTCGAAGGATTCCTTATTTGCCCTCCAGTCCAGACTTCCAAAGGTCCCGTGCATAGCACGTGACCCCTTGGAAAATTTGCAGAAAGCTCCCTCTCTTTATGGTAGTTAAACGTAGCCCCCTGCATTTTTATTCATTATATTTATATTGCATCTGTACCCCTATCTTTCCCTTTAGTTTTGAACCTCTTTATTGCATTATTTTATTATCAAAAAAATAGCATGATATTTCTCATTTAATTCTCTACGGTTTGACATATTATGGATATTTTTTTTATTAATGATTTAATTAATAATAAATTGTTCTATGGAAAATTACGTATTTTTCCCATTTCATGCTCTGAAATTTTTATTTGATTAACCGTTGCTCTAAAAATTCCCGAAAAATCATATATTGTAGAATTAATTATGCCTAACGTTGTGCCCAAAAAAATTTACAATTGCATGCATAGTTTGCCCTGTAAAAATCATTTTACATATTTCAATGTTTGATTTTTAATAGGTATTGAAACTAGTATTTTTGAGATTTAGGATTTTCCTGAGATCAATCACCTAGTGATAGATCTTAGATAATTTTGTTCCTTGAAAATAATTAGGTTTAGTATTTATTATAATTAAATATTGAAATTCATTCTGTTTGCATTTGAAAATTCATAAAAAATTCATATTGCATCCAAAAAATTCCAAAAAAATAAAGTGCATTCATTTTGTCATAATCATTATCTCGGTCAAGTATCATATTTTTAGGACCACGTTTGAATGTAATTTACATTTTAGTCCCTAAAATAGACCGAAATTCCATTTTGCATCCTTTATTGCATTAAAAAAAGACTGCCTCGAAAACCATGCACGGATTTTGATAGACATAATTCTAGGTTGTTCCTTTGCCTCCGTGTGTTTGACCTTGAGACTTGCCCAAGTAAAATAAACATAAAATCGCATTCATTAAAATCGGCAAATATTTTGTGTGGTTGTTTTCTTGACCGATTCCGATTGCCGCCTACAACGAAACGACAAATCATTATTTTTAAGCGAACGATCATAAATACATTTATTTAACACGAGCAATTTCGGATTCGTCTATGACCAAGGATGAGAATGTACGAAACATGACCCGACCTGCCCCCCACCAAATACTTAGGGTGAGAGATCCCTTATTATAGAAAAGAGATATCAAAAAGTTGGGAGACATGTGCGAGAACAACTAAAAAGCAAGTCGAAAACACTCATGCCCCCTACACCTAGGGTTAAGTACATCCTAAGCATAACACGTATGAATGGGACGGATGAAATGACAGAAGAAGAAATGAAAAGAAGAAAAGAAAAAAAATAAAATAAAATATGTTTTTGAGGCTTATTTGTCCGACTCTTCTTTCTCTGGATGCTCGTTCTGAAATGCCACATGTACTAAATCAACCGCGAACAGAAAAAGTATCATGATCTACGTATGGTTTCAGCAATTGACTGTTCACAACAAAATGCCACAAGCTTTGGTGCTTGGATCATATCCACATGGACCTTGTCGTTGCTCGAGCAAAAGGTGATTGTGCTAGTACCGTAGTCCACCACTACCTTGGAAGTTCGAAGGAATGACCGTCCAATGTGATCTGGGTTTGGATCAAGGGGACTAAGATGTCCATATCTAGAACAATGAAGTCCGCAGGGAGCTGCATCCCTTGAATTGTTACAATGACATCCTCAAGAATGTCCATTGGCTGCTTAACTAAGGTATCTGTGAATTGCATAATCATCATGGTCGGCTTCAGCGGTCCTAAACCAAATTCCTTGAGCAGTGAAGTAGGTATAAGATTAATAGACGATCCGCTGTACAAAGGTGTCCGTTCAAACTCTTGGTCAAAAATCGCACATCTGATGACCGGAGCTCCCTTGTCCTTATTCTTAGCTGGAATATTGCTGATTGCACTCACAATAGACATGGTAAGGATGTGCTTTTCATAACAATTACATCTGTTTTTATGTGGTTGATGCTTCGTGGTACATGCCAATTTCAGACCTTTCTTTACAATCGACATGTATTCCATGGCTTTTAAGAGTGACAATTGTAGGACAATATTATGCAAAATTTCAATCACACTTGGATCAGACAAAGCAGTTTTTTATTTTTTTATTGCATCTGGAAATGGAATATTTACATCATCTAAAAATTGTTCACGAGAATTAGCTTTTACATGCAAATGATCAAAAGAGGTACAATCATTTGCTCTACTGAAAAAGCTAAAAAAGGGGCATCTACTTTACCTGCTCGTATTGGATCCGCTGCTGGTGTTGGCATCTCGTTGGCTGCATCAGTGTCGCTTGGACTTTTATTGCATGAACTGAATTTTTGATTTTCTTCATTTTTTTGAAAATTTTCCGACTCTGGTGGTGCTTGCTTTTCTTCTTCAACTCCTCTTCCAAAACTCAATGCAGGGCACAACTGATGAATACTCACCTTGTGAATCTTTATTTTCCCCTTCACGGTGGCAGACAACCGTAGTTTACTACCTCTCTTGAGAGTCAAAGAGTTAGATAACATAATCAGATCATTATACATAACTCAGTCAGGTATTGGACATTGCAAACTACATGCTCCTTGCATCGGGAGTTATTTAAATTTGTTTCAATATGAGCTGGGATAACTATTTTTGTTACGGTGTTATCCAACTTCTGGCTCATTTCACTGAGGCTTTTCACTAACTGCATCAGGAAGTCAAGTGCGGAATTCACGTGAGTTACCTCTAAATTTCTCAATGTGATGAGACCTTTGAGGTTGGTACTATTGTTGGTGATGAGTTTGATGGCCCTGATACGGAAGAGGAGGGAATGATCAGTGGTTGTACTGAGGAGGGGACTGGTACTGATTCCGATGATAACCACTCGGTTGGTGGTACTGTTGTCGGTATGGTTGGTGTTGGTTCTGATATTATTTTCTCCAAGGTTGAGCATTCTGAGGAGACTGGTGATTATGGGATGGCTGGAAGCTCCTTCCTGCATGTTGGGGGTTTTATGGCCTAATTGCCAAGTTTTGACCCTAGTTTTATCCACCAAGATGGGTTAGATTATGATCATTTCCCAATGCAGCATTCACCTCCACGATTTCTGGTGGAGGTGGAAAGGGTTCGACATATGCCAGGGCCTCTAGGTGATATATCATCATCTAGATATGTTCTGGAGACAATGATCCTTGGTTCGATGCTTGCACATAGTACACGTGCTGGACTGATTGGGGTTTCCCTTCACTTAGATGCACAAGTTGTTACGGTGTTGTTTCTTTCGGCTCAGTTGGAGCCTTTGCTTGCGCTGCCACAAAGTTATAGGCGTTGATGGTACTCACATGAAGCTCCAGTTACTTCAAGATCTGATCCAACTTATCCAAGTGATTGTTCCTTTGTTTTATTACATTTAATTTCAATATTTTGTGATCGCATTTCAATGATATCAACCTTGGAGAGATGACTCCCAATGATGCTGAGATTGGAGATTTCATCTTTCTCTCCTTCATATGATACGACTATATAAACAGGTTTGAAAGAGCTCTGCATGTGCTTCTGGAATACTCGGGATGAAGACAAGGTGGTCGATCCCTCGACCATTTCCTCGAAGATTTGCCACACCACGTTTCATCTTTATTAAAGTAATATCTTCCACAGGTTGTATCCACTAGCTTCTGACATTCCTAATTCAACCCACCAAAGAAGTTTTTAACCAAATCGGTCTTTGGAATATTGTGGTGGGGACACTTCTCCTGAAGGTCACTGAACCTTTCCCATGCCTCACGGATAGACTCGTGAGATAGCTATGAGAAATTAGAGATGAGTGCTCACATCTGATTTAATCGACTTAGAGGATAGTATTTATGTATGAAGGCGGATTTGAGATCCTCCCAAGTCGTCACCACTTTCCCCCCAAATGATTTCTCCAGTAAAGCACCTTGTCATGCAGAGGGAACGAGGAAGCAACCATCTTGACAACCTCCAATGGAATACTGGGGTAGTGCACGGTGCCACAAATTCTGTTGAATTGTTGGAGTTGGATGTAAGATTCTTCATTCGTATTCCCATGGAAGGTGGGAAGAAGCATGAGCAATTGCGGCTTGAATTAGAAGAGGCTATGGAGGAATCTGAATCACTCAGTGACCTGCCTGACTCTCAGACTGTAGGTTTCCTTAAGAGACGGGTTGGGCTACTCTCTCACCTCTTCCTCAACTCCAGGGTTCTCTCCATCCTTTCTGTCATCTCCACCATTATGTCCTCCTCCCCTTCAGTTTCCTTGGTTTCTCCTCATCTCATTTAGCATATCCTGAAATACAACCTGAGCTGGGGCCTGGTCTATCAACTATTGTTTGATTTCTTGAATCGAAGTGAGAAGTTGATTGTTGATCTCATTCTTATCGACTTGAAGACTCTTGCCTTTAGGTGAATCTTAAGTTTAGAGTCTGAATTGATCTCTAGATTGGGGTCCATGTATGTAGTTGGAAAATTACACCAACCAGTTTTAAAACAAGCACCAGATGTAGACAAGTTTTCAAAATCAAGGTCGATTATGAACTTTATAAAGGATGAAGTGTAAGGAGTGAAATTAATTTCCATCCAAAAAGGAGAAAATTTGTGACAAGAAAGATCTCAGTTTATTTGAATAGGAATCGTGGAGTCTTGAGAACGGTTTGCAAATTCCGAACCAAACTCTCGAGAATCGCCTTGAATTATTGGAGATGTCAGCTCCGTGGAATCGATGTGGGTGTCAGCGGAGTTTAGACTAATCCATCCATGAGTCATCATCTTGGGAATGAAGAGGAGATAAATGAGGAATAGTGAATTATGGTGATAAACAATAAGATGAAAAGATGAAGTGAAGAAAGGTTCAAAATGAGCATGGCAATAAGAAATGAAAACATATGAAATGAAAAATGGTGCAAAATGCACAATACTTGATCTTTGATCTAAAAACTAGATCCAAATAAACATAAAGAAAAGGATTCACTAACTCGTTCCAAGTGAAGCCGTAAGAGTTCGATTATTTTTACTTTTTCACATTTATTTTTATTTTGCAGGCGAATATTTAGCACGTGCCTAGAGGGCTAACCCTATAAGAGAGTGAGTAATGCCATAAAAGAATCGTGTACTTTCCACTTCCTTTGTAATTGTGATATGTGTTCTTAGAGGTCATTGATCATGTGCTTGGGGGCTACTTAGTCAAGGAAATAGAGAGGAAGCCTATAGGTAAAACCAATACTTCCCTCACAAGTGAGGTACTTGGATGTAAGACGATGAGACAGACATACCAGTGAGGGCATGTCCTATGCTCAATACTTCAGACCTATTTGGATATTCTACACAAGGTGAGAACATTGTTGTCGACAAGGCCCTACTCTCATACGTACGATAGAAGCGCCAATACTTCGTCCTCTTAGGTGATTATCAAGGCAGTCACATATCGGAATTTAGGCTCTAATTCTTAGGAGTTGAGCCTCACTCAGTCTGTAATGTACTTGAAAACAATGAGGACTTTGTGAACCCGACACAAATGAATGTTCATTACGGATTTTATTTTTGGTCTAAGTTTATTAAGCATACCCTTCGTTTCAATTTTTGATTTTCAAATTTGAGTGTTTTTCAGAATAATATGCCTAACATTTTTTTTGGATTTTCTTTAAACCTAAGTGTGCAAAAACAGATGGAGATGGCAAAAAAGCAATGCTAGTTGACAATAGAGTGAAAATCTCACCCTAGTGTCAGAATAATATATGCTCAATAAGAAGACTTATAGTGCTTCGTGATGCTCTCCATGCGGGATGCAAGATAAAATTTGAAATCACACCATATGCAAATGCAAAATGAGTGAAATCACTCCAAGAAGGTTTGTTATTAGCGCGAAGAACCGATTTGTTGAATTGCTTAGGAAGAATACCAAGAGTACGACTTTGGAGAGTCGTTAGTGTCTGGCATGCTAGATCATACAAGCGTTGCATTGACTCTCTCATGACACGCGGTATCCAATCCAGGCAGTTAACCAAAATTTGATCTAAGTCCAAGTGAAGAGATTATAGGTACATGTAGATAATTAGGGCTCTAGATTTAAATTACCGAACCAAGCAATCTAAATCTATAGGCTCAGTCTCACAAAACAATAAAAAAGAAAGGCAGAAAGCGCAAAATCACGTGAAATAACTAAAAAATAAAAATGGGAAGGAATAAATGTAGAAAGTGAGAAAAAAAGAAATCAGCGTGGACCCCCAAGTGAACAATAACTTGGTAAAGTAAGCCCAAATAATGTCCAAGTATCCAATGTACATGTATTGTTACAAATTAATGCAAACAAAACACTCTCTCACACAAAAATTAAACTACTCCTAATCTACACTCTATGATGACTCCTTGTCCATTTCTGTTGTTCTATCTCCTGATGGTGGGCGAAGAACCACCAACCTCCACATCTCTCGGGTGTAGTGATCCTCCTAGGAAGCTCTCCCTCGAGAGACGGGCCCTTGCAACAAAGTCAAATAAAAGAATATGTCAGAACAATATAGATATAAAATAGAATAAAGAGAGAAGTGTGCAAACAATGATAACAAAGGGAAATGACAATAAAAACTAAACAGGCTTATCTACAATACTCAACTGATGCTCCTCGACGACAGCATCATTTGTTGACTACACTCAAGGCCAGTCTACTAATCTAACAAGCTAAATCAATTGTCGATGAGGTAATCGAGCACGAGAGTGTAATCGAGCAACAATCAACCCACACAAGATATAAAAGCAATCAAAATGAAGTGAGTCAAAATTTGTTACAATTCTACAACATATGTATAATGGCAAGCAGTAAAAAGTCGAACATAAGAGACAAAAGGGATTGAAGGAAAATGAGTAACCTGCTTAGGTATTTTGTGAGTTTTCTGGCTTTTTATGCTTTTTATTGTTTTTGAGTTATTATATATATTAATTTTCTTTTATATTGTTTGATTTTTAATTTCCTCTTATTTTTTATATATAATAAGCATATATTTATGTAACATGTATAACATAGATGGTATATATAATATACAAAAAAATTATAAAATACAAATAAAAATAGACATTCTTATTTTTTAATGGTTTTAAAATATATTTTTAGTATTTGTAATAATTAATGATATTATTAATTATATTAACATATTTATGTATATAAATGCACTATTGGGTATTGTCTTTATGAATATATCTATATATAATAAAAAATTATAAAATAAAAATGTTTTATGTTGTTTATGTTTTATTATATTTTTATGATTTTTTAGGGATTGTTTCTAACTTTTATGTATTTTTAAAGCTCAAATGCTCCAAAACAGGGAATTAATTAATAGGTTGAATGTTTTAAGGTAATAAAAATAAATGATTCAAAATTCCTTAAAAGTTTTTTAATATATTAATATATATATAGAGAGAAAACAAAAAGATGTTTTTTTATTTTTAAAATTATTTACTAATATTTTAGGGTTAAGAGGGGTTTTCAAATTTTAAGTGTTTCTTTTGATATTTTTTGTGATTTTTTGTCTCGAGTTGTAAAATAATGTAATATATATACTCCATTTTTTAGAATTTTTAGAAATAACTTTATTTTTTTTGTATTTTTTAGATAAACAGAGAATAAATATATCCCAATTTAATTTTAATGAATGGACAAAGACAAGTAATTGTCAAATAAAAATCACGACATGAACATGCATAATATCAAAAAATTACTAGAATTTTCACAGATTTTTGCACACGTATGGGATTAAATAAATAAAATTTCCTGATAGGGGTATACTTGTAATAAAAATAAAATATGAGGTCCTCTTATGTAAATAACTCGTAAATATTACACTAATATTTGACTTTTCAATGCTAATCCAAAATAAAAGAAACTGTGAGGGCTTAACTACAAAATTCCCATGCATGTGGGCCGCCACGTGAGATGATGTGGCACTGATTAAAGTCCAAAAAGCAAAAGGTTCCAGATCCTAAGTATAATTATTACAGAACTTTTACAATGTGGATGAAAGGTTAAAATACTAATATTTAAATACAAAAATACAGGGCTTGAATATACAATTTACCCCTAAAGAGGTGTTGATCGATGAATGTATGTGCTTCACTTGGACACACATCGTGAGATGAACAATCTATACCATTTCGTTGGCCGACGCTCGAGATTAGATCCTACCAGAGGAACCTATGGTTGATGGCGCTGACGATCGGACATTGGATGTATCTCCTGGCGTTATGTTCTTGATCGAATGGTCGGCGAAGGGTCAGGAGGAACCGCTGAAGAACTCACCTCTAATGAGTTTCGATCCGACCACCTGAGGGGTCGCTGAGAGGCTCCTCACCTTCCTATTGCTCCTCTACAACCTCCTAGGTCTTCATATGTGTCCAGGACCCCCTGATCGGGTCCTAGAGCTCTAGGGTTTGGACGAGGATTCCGAGCATCTTCCTGGATATGATTGACCTTCAAATTATATCCTTTGAGATATTCTCTGCACAGGAAGCACGAGGAAGAGAAAGCTAAGGCTTTCAACCCCAAAAATAACACAAAAAATGAAGAACGTAGTGGATCGTGGAGCTATTGGATGTGGAGATGAATGGAGCTCGAAACACCAATTTGTGCGAAATCAAAAGGGGTCACGATGTGGGAGAAGATGAAGAATGTGCATGGGTGCCAAGTGAGGTGATTGACGAGCGAGGACATGCTTTTAAAAGACGGCAATGAGAATTTTTTTGTATTTTTTTCGAATTCTATGAAAAATCAATGCAAATGAAGAGTACATCTACACTAAGAATTAAAAAGCAAAGGGAAACGACCTAGATAAGCAGAGTCATGGAGACATAACCTCGCGATGGAGCTTCACCAGAGATGGTTGAATTACCACGATCACACCTCCTCCTTGCCTTGAATCGGGTGGAAACTCTTCTTGTCATGAAGAGATTTCACTCAGAGATGGATTTAAAGGGTTACAATGGATAATGGATTAAACTTGAAATGGAGGCGGAGGAAGGTTATTTATATACATAACGAGGGGAAGTTGTAGCTCTATGTATGTCGAATCAATGAGGATTGAATGTATCTCACGCTTTGGCATGAATCAAGGAGATCATATCTCCATAAATTGCTCAACATGCCAAGCCAGATGAAGATTGGATCGAGTAGAAAAAAAGGGAAAAAACCTGTCTCTGACAAGCTCAGTACTCGAGATAGAGAAAGGGGCTAGTTGACCTAGGGTGAACTAGGCTTTGATAATGGTTGGTCCACATGGACCACCTAGATAAATCCGAGGCTAAAACCCCTTATTAAATAGATAAAATTTAATAAATGATTATATTATTTTTGGATGAAAATGTAAAAATATTTGTGATTTTATATAGTATTTTATTTCTATTTTAAATTTTTTTGCAAGGTCATTTATCGTGGGTTAATATGTACATGCATAGATATAGATAAATATACTTGTATCTTTTATATTTTAGTTTTATCTTACATTTTGTATTTTATTATTATATACATGTTTTTTATATATTTATAATTTATTTAGATACGTATATAGTATTTTTTTTTACATTTTCTAAGTTTATTTACGCACCTAATTAATTATAAACATAAATCTTATAGGTGTATTATAATATACTTTACATATATATTGAAGTATATTTATTTATTTATTTTAATGTTTTTATTTTTTTTAATTATTCTCATAAGTTTTAAAAATATTTATAATTTTCATAAAAATAGAAGAAACATAAAAATCTAAGAATAAATAAATTGAATATTTTATATAGATATAGTGCACAATGAGGGCCCAAAATCTATCTTTTGCATCTTAACTCCAAATTACATGAAACCACCTTCATTTAAATAGATAATTGTATTTTATGAACAACAAACGTGTGGCTGATCAGTTTTGAATATGTATGGAGAAGATACGGGCCTGTAGAGTTTTCTTTGCGCCTTTTTATTTTGTGTGTCATGGGCACATTGTGCATTTTTTAGTGAAATCAATTTTATATTTTTCTTTGTATTTTCATGTACAATATTCATGTTGAGGGTTTATTGGTTTGATGTTTGACGGTTCCGGAATTGCACTGGTTAAAAATATGTGTCGTGTATTATCGTGCGTTAAAAATATTGTGTTTCGCTGTAGGCGGCAATCGGAATCGGTCAAAAATAACCACATAAAATTCCATTAATTTTAATCGATGCGGTTTTATGTTTATTTTACTTGGGCAAGTCCCAAGGTCGAACATAAGGAGGCAAAGAAACAACCTAGAATTATGTTTATCAAAGTTCGTGTGTGGTTTTCGAGGCGGTCTTTTTTTTATTTTTAATGCAATTAAGGATGCAAAATGCAACTTGGGCCTATTTTAGGGACTAAAATGTAAATGTTGATCAAACAATGTCCGGAAAATACAAAACTTGGCCAAGATGATAATTATGGTGAAATGAATGCACTATAATCTTTTTGGATTTTTTGGATGCAAGATAAATTTTTATGATTTTTTAAATGCAAACCAAGTGAATTTCAATATTTAAGTATAATAAATATTAAACGTAATTATTTTCAAGGAAAAATTTATCCAAGATCTATCACTATGTAATTGATCTCAGAAAAATCCTACATCTTAAAAATATCAGATATAATACCTATTAAAAATCAAACATTGAAATATGCACATGATTTTTACAGGGCAAACTATGTATGTAAATGCAATTCTTTTTGGGCACAATGTTAAACACAATAGATTCTATAATCTGTGATTTTTTTGGCAATTTTTAGAGCAACGGTTAATCAATTACAAATTTCAGAGCACAAGATGGGTAAAATAAGCAATTTTCCACAAAATTATTAATTTTTAATTAACCATTGATCACAAAAATGTCTGACATACGCCATAATGTAGAGAATTAAGTGAGGCACAAAATGCTATTTTTGGATAATAAAAATAATGTAATGTAGCAGTCCAGAATAATGGGAGAACTCAGGGATAACAATGCAATTTTTTAAACTAAGATAAAATAAAGAAAGGACTAATGTGAATTTACCAAAAGCTCTAGGGGGATCTGCAAATTTGCCAGAGGTCACGTGCCAAGCACGTGACCCTGGAGTTGCTGGAAAAATCTGAGATATGGGTGAACTTCCGAGGGCTTTCTGTAAATTTGCCTAGCGGGGCACGTGACCTTGGGGTATATGTGTAATTCAGGATGACCTCAGGGGTGTTGACGAAGATTGTCCCCTCCTGACACGTGCCTTGCACGTGGGAGGGTCACGGGATTCACGTTCGGCCGTTGGCTGTGTCTTCGCAGCGGAGGAATGACGGAGCAGCTTGCATCAAGTGGAGCGCTCAGCCCCCTGCGATGGTCGACGACACGGTGGTCGGCATAGGCAGAATGGAGACGAGGTATGCGGAGAGCTCCTAGAAGATGGCAGATGACGATGGAGCCCTTGATGCGGTGGTGGGGGAAGTCGTCGTCGAAGGATCGGTTGATGAAGGACGTTGTCGGAGATGGGGGCGGTGGCTCGACAGAGACAGGAGCTCCTGGAGGTTGTCGATGAAGGCGGAGATGGTAGCGGATCGTCGTTGGAGAAGGTGGCATTGTCGGTGAAGATGGACGTTGATGGAAGTAGGCTCAACGAAGTTGGACACCATAGCAAAGCAGGTCGACGGGGCGGCGTTGCGACGAGCCTTTGATTGCTCAGATCTCGTCGGGGAGACGACGCGATGCTGTCACCGCTGCGAAGGAGCTCCTTGGTGCAATCGACGGATGGGAAAACCTTTGGCAGCGCTAGAATATTTATAGGGTTGGTGACGAGGATCAGTCGGAGAAGGAAAGGCTATGGCGAGAGGGTGAGTCGGAGATTAGGATCGGCAATTAATGGAAAGCGTCGAAGATTGAAGCCAGTGGAGTTGACGAGATTTAGAGATCGGGGGTGATAGTGTTTGCGAGATCTCCGGCAGATATCTTGAGGAGCGGCGGTGGATGAATCGGGAAAGGGGGAATGGAGGAAGGTGACGGTCCTGGGACCATCTGATCGGTCGAGATCGGACGACCCTGGACATGCCACGTGGCGAGTCGAGGGTGAGGGTACGGAGCATGCGGTGCACGTGTGCGGCTCGTGCCTCGCACGTGCGACTTAATTATTATTATTTTAATAAAATGAAAATTAAAAATTCAAAAAATGGCTGACACATGGTGACTCCAGGAGTTACCACGTGTCAGTACCACAAAAATGGAAAAAATAAAAACTTTGAAAAATCCAAAATAAATAACAAACGGCCTCGGATCGAAAAATTTTCTTTACTAAAATTGTTCATCTCGATGAGATCTATAACTTTCATGAAGACATCAAAACCAAAATCGATCATTTGCACAAAGTGATATTTTTGGGGTATCCCATGTACATAGAATACCCTGGTTTTTAGGCTTTATATTTTTTTGTTATTTTTAAACCAGGTAAAAATCCGAAAAAAATATTTGGTAAAATCAAAGATGAATATAGATGCACTAATATATTTTTTTATTTTTATTAATTAAGAAAAAGAAGAAATAAAAGACGAAAAAGACAACTTTTGTATAGACGGTTAGTGGACACTCAGACTCAATTAATTTCTTTGATTTTGGTTTCATTTTGGATCTAGATTTTTACATATTTTAATAAAACTTTCATCAAAGAACATTAACGAGAAAGAATTAATATACAAGGAGTTAATTATGTACATAATTAGTAGGTCAAAAACTGATAAAATACAAAATGTACAAAAGAGGCCCAAAATCTAACTTTCACGTATAAGCCCCGATTCACTTGAACTTGGTCTTGTTTTGAAGGTAATTGAATGTGCATTAGCTCAAAAGTGAGTAGGATCAAATCGGACACTGGATGAGGAAGATATGAGGATTTTAGTCCGAAAATCCTAGAACTAGGGTCTGGGTTTTTGGTGCACTTATTTGGGTTAGTGTTTTTTTGTGTATTTTTCATTTATTCTTGTTAGTGATATGTACATAGTGGAGGTGATTTTGGGTTATTTTAGCATGAATGAGTTAAAAAATCAGGGAAGTTAGGCTATTTACAGGTCAATTTTAGCTGGGATTTTTGGCTTCTTATTTTGTGCAGAAATGAGTGACAAAATGCAATTCTTATTAAAACATGCATGAATGCTAATTATGCAGAATAAATGCAGAAATGCCAATGATTTTGAGGGATTTGAGCTTAATTAATCAGATTTAGAGTGATGAATCTGAGATTCATCAATGTCTAAAAATAATAAAAATTAGGTCCTAAAATGTAATTATTGATGAATTAAAAATTAGTTTTTTATGTATTTCTGTACAGTTTTTCTGTCATATCTCCCCCTATTTCTTGTGAGCCAAGTCATCATGATGGTTGGGCCTTAGGGTCTAGGGAATGATGAATCCATGATTCATCATCTTTATTCTTTTATTTTAGCTAAAATCCTTAGTAAAACACATGTACATATTCATTAATTGTCATTATTTATCATTCACCATCTATTTGTTAATAATGTATATTTATCATTCTTTTTAACCATAATAAAAGAATAAAGAAGAAAAGAAAAAGAAAAGAAATAAAGAAGGATGTATTTATGGAATAAATGCAGACTGACCCGAACCCCGAGAGAAGGTCAAGAATTGACCTGATCGACCAGGAATAAAGTAGGGGGAGATAGGGTCTATAACTTATAAAAATCAAGAAAACCAAAACTCACTTGTACATATTCATTATTTTCCACCTTGTACATATTTTCACCTATTTTATTTATCAATAAAATAATTTCAAATAAAAATATTTCCTTCTTGAAAATTGTGTGTAATAATGTATACTAATTTATAAAAATATGAGAAAATTTATTTAACCAATAAATAAATAATACAATGAACCTAAAAAGCCTTAAAGTCCAACTTCTCAGGTTCATAACTATTTATAGAAAACTCCAAATTGACCAAACTCACTTTTAAACTTCATTTTATAATTAATACTATTTATTAAAAATACCAAAAAAATCATGGAATAAGATGTGTGAGTTTTGGCGTTTGGACACCTTTGTATATATGTACATTATGTGTATAAAACTTCTTTATTTTCTATCTATTTATTCATAATTTCAAATAATTTAATTATTTTTTTAAGATGTTTATAAAAATCACTAGAAAAATATAAAAATATAATTTAAAAATAAATGTGAATAAATACCAATAAATCTCAAAATCTAAAAGCCGTAAAGCCTAACTTCCTAACCTCATAACTTGGTCGTATGAACTCCAATTTGAGTGTACTCACTTTTAAAGTTCATTTCGTAAATATATCTATGAAATAAAAGTGTTTTCACTGAAATCGGAGTTAATATGCAAAAAGTAGGTTTTGGGACCTTATGGGTATACTTGTATATATGTATATATTGTTTATTTATTTATTTATTTATTTGTGCACATATTGTATTTTTAAATATCTTGTATATATTTATTTTAATTATATAAAATAAAAATAAAAATGATAAAATCTGAAAATAATCAAAAATAAAATAAAGTATGTATCACATAGGTATTTTATACCTATTAATAAAGGTTCTTATTTATTTTACCTTATTTAATTATTTTATTTTATTTATTAAAAATCATCATAAAATTATTTATTAAATTATTAACATTATTTATTTTCATTATTTTGTAATTTAAAACCATTTATTTATCTATTTATTTTATTTATCTCTTATTTAATCTGTTGTTTCGTCCTTTTCTTCCTTCAGCCCAAATAAACTGCTCGTCGAGGCGTTTTCTCCAAATTTTCTAGAGCGGGTCTTTAATCCGATCGAGTTGATTTCTTCACGAAAATAAAGATTTCACAACCCTCGTATTCGCCCATATGAATTTTCAAATTTCGCGCTTCGTTTTGTGCACCGAATTTTCATTCGAAATTTGACGTTTCTCATCTTATAAATAAGCCCCCGTCTTCTTCCTCCTCCCATCTTTGGCCATTTTCTCCATCTTCAAGGAGCTCCAATGTAGCATGAGTGACAGCTGATCGTTGTTGAAGCGAGGAACGTTGCGAATCGGCCTTTGATCCAACGATCCATCGTCGTGCTCTGCCTCGACGGTGAGCTCGAGCCTCCGACACCGCCGCGCCGTCGAGGCAACGACCCGGAGGTTCCACCTCCAGCCCAGGCACCTCGTCCACCTCTGGTAAAATTAGATCACAATTTCGTTTGATTTCATTCAATTTTCTTAGATCTATAGTTGTATGGTAATGCCCCTTGTCCATCTCATTCACACTCACCATTTCAATCAACGCACATCACCTTCATCTTCTTGATCCTCTCAATTTCTTTTCTATCCTCACATCTCTGATCACCTCCGACCACGCACGGTGGTCGGAGCTCAGGTTCCTTTCCATCACAGCCGTTGGGACCATCCCCGCTCTCTTCCTATTTTCATTTTAGATCGAGTCTTCGAACTCGAGTCGATTCGATATTTGCATGAGATCGGAGCAGTGCATCATCCATCGAGCATCTGAAATTCACATTCCCTAGCAGTCATTCTTCCTGTAGGATCTGGATCTTCGGCGAGTACAAATAATAACGTGCAGAAGCAAGATCGAGCCTCATCATCTTCGGCATTTGAAGCAACAATCTGGACATGCGACTCTGAAAATCTGGTCGTATAACCACCACACCTGGAGAAGGAATAATTTCCATGGATTAACTTTTGAAGGAATCATTACATTACCTTTAAATCTGGATGCATTCATATCCTACAAGAAATCCGTCATTATAATCTTACAATGGTTGATTTGTACCCTTATTCTCCAATGCATATCCGTCACTATGAGATTTGATTCCTGTATGTGCTTACGTTTGCAATCTGATTCCAAAAGAATCGAGAAGACGAATCACACTCTACAGGTTATCTCAATCCATTGAGCCGAGATCGGCAGCATCCCTTCCTCGATTTCACGAAGCATCATCGAAGAACTGGGATCCACCACATATCAAAATCCTCACGAAGAATCGCCATCAGCCACCGTCGCAGCTGATCTTCATACAAGAACTTCGTCACATGATTGGTTTTCATTGTCGGGTGCGAAAGGGGGAAGAACACAAGAGGCTTGCCCAGATCGTATAGACGCCCTTGGATCAGATCTGATCCAAAGGTCATATTCCAGCCACACGTCGCATTCTAATCCACCCCACCGCACAACGAATTGACCAAGCTCATGAGCCCCGCACATGCAGTACATATATTTTTGGGTAATTTGTGTTCATATCTTTGGACTTATCTTATTTGCAGACTAATCCACTTCAGCTCATATTACGAGATCTGCTGCCCCTTTTTGTGAATAGTGCACGTGTATTACTGTGATACTTGCACATTAGGCATCGATTTTATTGCTTTTTAATACAAGTCCCAATAGTTGTTTACACGTGATATGCATATCCATGTTGTGTGAAAATTGCCTAAGTATACTATAGGCGTTCTCTATTATAATCTGATCAAACTCTTTGCAATAATTACAATTCGATCCTTCTGCTGCAATTATTTTCTTATCTATATTGCATGGAATAAAAATCAATTATTGTCTCAAAAAATTCTATACAAATTAGATCAAGTTCCTGTTGTGTTTTTCTTCATCATTTCTTTTTCCATTGCAAATTTCTTTGATTTGTTATTTTTAATAAATCAAAAATTACTACAAAGTATATGTTTACATTAAAACTCATAAAAATTTAAAAACATAAAAACTCTCAAAAATCCAAGAGTAGCTTGTTTAGATTACCTCTTTTATTTCATTGCTTGTCTTTGAATTAAATAACTCTTGCTTAATAACTGTTGCCTCCTTGAGTTCGACCCTGGGAGCTATACCAGATTAATAATTAAAATAGCAAGAATCCATCATTTTCTCTTATTGCTTTGGTTGGATTTAATATTTTTTTGATTCAGTCGGTTTTTCTTTGGGTACAACGACATTCTCCTTTAATAAACTAAAACCCGAGTGAGATTACCGGTTAATCATCACTCAGTGTCTTTGATACTTCATTCGTTTTCTTTTCTTTTTTCTATTATTTTTTTTGAAGTTAAAGATAAGATTTTACGCAATATTTTTATAGTATTTCATATTATTTATAGAGTGTTTATTTTCACAGACTAATGAGATATACATAAATTTAGCTAGGGATTCAAGATCAAAATAAAAAAATAAAGGTGACAAAATGAGGATTCATCATTGAGATCGTGGAGATGGGCAGGATCGGGGACGCTCAAGCTTATGCATGAGCAGAGTGAGCATCTGGTTAGACCTTTCTCTAAGGAGGAATTGAAGTGCATTGTTTCCTCTTTGAATGGCGACGAGGCACCTGGTCCATATGGTTTTATGATTTTTTTACAGAAAAACTTGGGAGATTGTGGATGATGATGTGTTTGCAGTTTTAGAGGAGTTTAACAGTTATAACGTAGGGTTCAACATATTCAACAAAGCTATTCTTTTTCTTCATCAAAAGAATGAGGCACCATAAGATGTTGAGGATTATTGTCTCATCGCCCTCTCTAATTCTATTTATCTGATTATTGCCAAGATTCTTGTTGAGAGACTCAGCGTGGTTCTTAATGATCTGGTTTCTCCTATGCAATCCCTTTTCATCTCAGGAAGACAAATTGGTGGTAGCTTGGTAATGGCCTATGAGATCATAGCAAACTAGTAGCGACGCCCGGTTAGGGGAGTGTTGTGGAAAGTGGCCTTCTCCAAGGCTTATGGTAGTATTGATTGACGTTTCTTGTTGTCTGCACTGGTCAAGAGGGGATTTATGAACATGTGGATCTCTTGGATGAAGAGGTGTGTGACCACTGCATCTTACTCAGTTCCGGTGAACGGTCATCCTAAGGGTATGTTCTTCCAGTGCAGCAGGGAATTCATCAAGTTTGCCCCTTGGCGTCACTTCTCTTCGTGTTGGCGGCGAATGTATTGCCTCGTATGGTGAATCAGGTGGTGGCGCTTGGCTTCACATGATTATTATTTGGGAGACATCCCCTCTCGGTTCTCCAATAAGCATACGATACTATCCTTTTTATCGAGGATAGGGCTACTGAAGTGAAGAGAATGTCATTGGTTTTGGAGATCATTGAAGAGCTCGTTGGTCTTAATCTCATTAGAAAAAACTCAAGCATGATCCCCTCTGGTTTATTGGTGGAGGAAGTGTAAGCATGTAGTTTGGAATTATGGTGCTCTTGCAGTCCGAGGCTGATTAGGTACCCAGGGCTACCGTCAGATTGTGGTTGCCTTCATCTTTCAGACCGACACCCAGTAATGAAGAAGCTGGAAAGGAAGCTGGCGGGATGGAAGGGTTCTTTGCTTTCGTGCGGTTGCCACATGATTCTGATGAAGGTAGTCTTGGCAACAATCCAAATTTTCTTTATGTCAACGAGAATTCTTCCAATGGAGTTCGCAATAAGCTTGGGAAGATTATGAGGAGGCTCTTTTGGGTCAGGATTGGTGGGCATGACCATGCTATTCACCTTATGGATTGGGAGACTGTTACTCTATCCAAGGAGGATGGGGGACTTGTGTGCTGAGATTGAAGTTGATGAACCGTGACTTATGTTGAAGTGGGCTACGAGAATTTGTGGCGACAAGGAGGACGCATGTTGTATACTGATACCCAATATCTATGGGATCGATGTGCACTCTATTATAGGTTTTCGTCTCGTGCAATTTGAGTTGGATTATGGAAGGGTATTCGTACGATTCTCTCTGATTTTCCCCATCTCTTCCATCGCATTTAGGTGATGGCTACAATTTTTTTGGATAGATGATTGGATGAGATGGACCTTTGTCTTCCTGCCTCCCACTTTTATTTGCTTTGGCATAGGAAAAAATGCTCATGTTGCTGATTCTTGGGTTAATGGTGTTTGGACACCTTCCTTCATAAGCGGATTCTCTGAACGGTGTATGCAAGATTTTTCTGTATTTGATGGAATCTTTTCTAGGAATGAGGGCCCCACTTTTGATAGTGACTACTAGGAGTGGAGAGAAGGCAATCTCATTGTCGAGAAGAAATACAATAGTTGATCAGGGGAACGGAACTGCTTGAAGAGAAGTTGGTTAAAGTTTGCAGGATGATTTGGGAGTTAAAGATTCTGGCACACATTAGAGTATTCATGTGGCTTCTAGAACTTGGGAGGCGACTCACAAGGGAGAGTCGGGCTCACATATTTCGCACAGAAGATAACCCTTGTATTCTTTGTAGGTCAATGTTAGAATCTATTGAATACCCGTTTCTTAGTTGTGAAAGGGCGGAATATTTTTGGCGAGTGTTGGATGTGCCTTAGATTGATGATAACAACATGTTGTCTTTTTAGAAGTCCCTCCTTAACTCTCGATTTCGTCAAGATGTCGAGAAATTAGTGCCGATTGCTGGCTTATAAGCATTATGGCTCGTCAGAAATGGTGTAATTTTCCAAACAAAGAGGTTTTATGTTGAGAATGTAGTCCTCCATACTCGGACTCTCCTCAAGTTCTGGTTGCTTTAATTAATTTTTTTAATTTATTAGGGCATACATCTATGTGTGTTTCCTCCTTTTCTGGACTAAAAAAATCCCTTTACCTTTTGTTATTTCACCCATTTCAAACATTATGTTTATTCCCTTTACTCTATTTTCATTTCAACCAGTTTTCATTTACTTAAACATTACACCTTAGTATCGAATTACTATTAGATAAAATAAAAATCTATTCCACTGCGAAATACATGTAACATCATTGTCCATATGCTAAAGTTATGTTCTCCTTAATCTTCTTTCTCCTTGAGACATCTACCCCCCTCTATGATGCTTTCATTCTTATTCTCTCATGACTTCCTTTGTGCGATCTTTGTCTCTTTCACACACATACACACACACACCCTCCCTCCCTCCCTCCCTCCCCCCTCTCTCTCTCTCTCCATGAAATCAAATCTATCTATATCTCATTCTAACAAGTATTTTAAACTTTTCAACATAGTTTGAAATATAGTTCTTAACTAAATAATAAGTCATGTAAAAATTAACATGCTTAAATGTACATGATATATTTATGGAGAACCATAAATATAAATTTATTTTATTCAACACATAAAATTAAAATGATTTTTCAAGACTATTTCTTCCATAAAAACAGATAACAGAAAATGAACATTATTTTCAATGTAAAATTTTTAAATATTTTCGATACCAACTATCCATCACACTTAGCTTTCAGTGAACAAGCTCATAGACAATGTTATATCATTCTCATTTTTTTATAAAAATCTTTTCTTAACTTTTATTAATCATTCTACTTGTAAGAATTATTTACCCATTGCTTTTTTTACAAAAGAAATAGAAGCTTTATCCTGATGTGAAGCGCATGTTAATCCCTTTACTTTTTATTATTTCACCTAATTTCAAAATATTCGGTTTCTTCCTTTACTCGTCTTTCATTTCTATCATTTTCATTTATTTAAACATTGCAACTTAATATTTAAACTAATATTAGATAAAGTAACTTATGTTCTGCAAGCGAAGTGTGAGCAGCACCCTTGTCTATTTACTAAAGCTAAGTTCTCCTCAACCTTCTTTCTCTTTTAGATATCATGCCCCCTCTATGAAGCTTTCTCTCTTATTCTCTTATCCCTTCACAAGTGCCCCCCCATCACTTAAGATAAACTTTGTGGCAAATATACCTTCTCTCTCTTTCCTTTCCCAAACTACCAAAGCTTGATCCTCAATGGAGAAATGTCATGAAATATGTTTCTCGTATAGCAATATCTATTATTTATCCTATTCATTGAAACTAAAATAAAATATACAACACTCCAATGTTTCTAGCACGTTAATTTCAATCAAATATATATGCTCTTTTCTTTTAGTGGATGGTAAAAATACAAATATTGTATTCATAAAATAAGAATAATAAAAATATATGTCACATATCTAATCAGAAATCATTTTACAATCTATAAATAACTTTACAACAATTTAATTTGTGATGTTTAACTTCACTATTTCTTTTGTAATGTACTAGAAGATCTATGAAGTAATTTATTCAACAACATAAATATTTTCATCTCCTTCTCTCTCTTATATAAAAGTCTAACACATACTTTTAAAATTCATTCCGTTAACACAATAAAAAAACATGATATCTACTTAATTAAAATATTTTTTCATATCAATCAATGATCATTGCTCAAGTTACCTACATTCATAAGTAAATGGAGGGAACATAAAATAATCATGCCATTAATTTTTATTTCGTATAAAATTAAAATTAGCCCCATAACCATCATAAATAATTATGTTTTTTTATTATCTTTGTCTATACAATAGAGTTGGGTATCTCACCCAGCACTCTTCTCTCCCCTCTCATTTTCATGTGTAATTCTCTAGTGTTGCTCCTCCCCCTTTTGTGGTTAAATTTATATATTTTGGGACTTTTCTCCCAGGTATTTCTCTTTCCTTACCAAATCTTTTTTTATAGCTGTTTCTCTTTTTCTTTAACATACAAGTTATTATTTCCCTAAAAAGCATAACTATTTATTACAAAGTTAATTGTATATATTAATCATATTATACTTAATTGTGTTATACAATAATGAATAACACATTTTTTATCCTTTTACACTTCACATCCTCAGAGTTTTTTGCTTTATATATTTTTAATCATAGGAGATACTTTTATGCAATAATTCTGTCATCTTATGTTTCATTTATAAACATGTTGTTTATTATCTATAATTATTTTCAAAATTTAAAACTTATAGTTGCAGGCTTCTACATTTTATTCAAAATTGAAGCTTATAAGTCAAATCCTCAACGAATGTAGGAATCGATTTAATTGGAGATTACTAATATAGAAAAAATATCTATTTTCGCTTTTTCAAATATAAAACATTATAAAAATATTAATTACATAACGTTAAATATTCAAATCTAATTAGTGTAAAAATTTAAAAATATTTCACGGATCATACATGCAATCACTTATTATCTTTTACATCTTCATATTACACACATTATATATCATATATTAAGCGTAAATCTCATGAATTGAGCAATATCATTATCCAACACATAAAAAATAGAAAATAAAGGTGTTCGTATGCATGATAAATAACTTTAGAAGTAAATATTAATTAATATAATATATACTTATAAGTAATGAAAATTTGTCAAAAATACCTAAGGAAATCTAACAACATCCTTATTTGAAAACAAATGGATCTAAAACAAATAGATTATATGATATAAATGGAAAAAACGATAATATAGTTTATGCATTTCATCAAAATGATTTTGTAGATGATAGTTAAGATTATAGATAATTTGATCCATAAATGTTATATTTTTTCAAGACATATTTGAAAAATATACAAGTATCATTAACAATTGAGTACATATATATTAAGTTTAATTATCTCCATTTCTCACTTTGATTATCCTATGTAATATAAAGTGTTTACATTTCTAATAGTTATTAATCACTCATCCTCAACAAAACATGCACTGAATATGTGATGAATCTGCGATTCATCTTCTCGATATCTTGATCTTAGCAAAATCCCATAGTAAAGTCTCAAATAAATGTATTTAAAATCAATAAATTAACAAAATGACATTTTAAATAAAATATACTAATTATTATATATTAAATTGTACAAAATAAAATAACAATAAAAAGTCGCAAAATTAAAGGAGTTTTTCACCTGTAAATAGCCCAAAACTTCATATATTTTTAATAATTTCATGTCAACTCTTTTTTGGCTAATTATTTCTTTAACGTGTTCAAAAAAAATGTATATAAAAATACAAAAATACAAAACAAATTTGACCTCAAATAAATGCTCCTAGATCCTAAAGAGAAAAAGGCGTAAAGTCCAACTTCCCAGTCAAATTCCCGCTCCGTATGAACTCCAAATTCACCAAACTCACTTTAAAGTTCAAGTTAGAAAATTATCTATCCAATGAAAGTGGTTTCATTAAAATCGGGGTTTGTTGGCAAAATTTGAGTTTTGGGACCTTGATGTATATTGTATATAACGTATATACTCATTTTTTCTTCATTATTTATTTATTTTTTTAATTACTACAAAAATCTAAAAAATCATGGTTGTGTTGTATTTTGATTCTAGTATTTTATTGTATTTTTCTCTTGTAAATATCTCTTATTAAAAAGATAAAAAATATAAATTAGAAAAGTTAAAAAAAATGTACATGTTGTTTGCCTTCTTTTGTAAATTTCCCACTATTTTTTCTTCTTTATAATTTATTGTATTTTAATAGCCTATTTCATTTTATTATTTATTTTATTTAATTTCCATTCTCTATAATAACCACCCATTCAACTCCATTATTCCACCATTTTTTCTAACTTCTAATTCAACTCCACCATCTTAATAACCTCCATTCTAACCTCCATTTTCTATCTCTTTTTATACATCCCATCCTCCTCAATTTGCATTTGATACATCTTTATGCGAGGAGAGCCTAGTTCCCAGAGTTGAATCGGTGACAACGACGCAACCGCGGTCGAGGAATGACCTCCCTCTCTCCGGTGAGATCCGTTGGCTTCTTGGCCAACATCGCAGCTCCACCCGCGCACTGCTAGAGCTCATGGCTTCTTACCAATTCGAGCGAAGACTATGCTTCTCGTGAGCACAACATAGACGACCACGTTCATCGTAGGTAAGTTCTCTTTTTATCGTTCGACATCATTTATATTTTTGCACTTTTTTTATCACATCACATTCAGACCCCTACTTCTTCATTTATTCTGTTTCATCATATTACCACCATCACACTTCTCTTTTTATTATTTGCATTCCCTGTTTAAAAAAATAAAAAATTTAAAAATAAAAAACACAACACAACAATAATTTTTTTTTAAAAAAAACGGAGGCAGCGCATCCCGCCCGCCACCCCTCCGCCTCGCCGCCCGCGCCTCACCCGTCAGTCGTGCCCAGCAACTCCTCCGACGCAATCCCCCTTCTCGCAGGCGGTGCCGCTCCCATGCCAGATCGGCTGCGCACCACTAGGCGCCGCCCCCACCGCTGGCTTCCCCGTCCGCCAACAACCAGGTCGTGGCTCGCCGACCTCCATCGGCTGCGCGCCGCCAGGCCGACCTTCAAGCCCTATCCGCCATCTGCACGAAGAAGAAGGTCATTTTTATTCATTTTTATTATTGTAAAAATTATAATTTTGTTATTTATAGTTTCTGTATTTCCAAAATAATCCCTGTACATAAATTGCATTGTTACTTTAGTTCCTAGATTTGCTCGGATACCCCTGTGTTTATAGCTTGATTTGGACATAAATTTCGCATCATTTTATTCAATAAAAAATAACATGATGTTGAGCAACTAATTTTCTACCATCTGAATATTTATTTTGATTTTTGTGTGCTGTAGGTAATTAATTAAAAATATTTAACTGAAATTCTGCATATTTTACCCATTCTGAGGAATTAAATTTATATCTCACTTACAGTTGCTCGAACAATTCCATAAAAATTAGAAATGATGCCTTGAATTGTGATTGAGATACTCTCCAAATTTCATCTTAACTGGAGTTGTCCTGTGCCTTGCATGAATTCTAGAGTGATTTTGGTAAAGCTTTTTAATTAAATATACATACATCTTTTTTGCGAAATTTCAAATCTCCTGTATTCCTTATAAAATACCTTTTTGGGGTAATTCACATTCTGGTTAATTCATTAATATGGCTTTATTAGGAATTAATTACTCATTGTCACTCTGTTTCTATAAAAAAATTCATAAAAAATTCATATTTTGTAAGAAAATTCTAAAAAAATACTGTAGCATCCTTGCATTATGGTTTAATTCTAGTAAACTTTTTCATGATTTTTGTACTCTGTTTGTGTGAAAAATTGCTAAAAAATCCATAAAAGTGTGCATTTTTTATTGCATTTTATTTCTTAAAATTCCAAAAAAATTTGCTATGTAATCATCTCTGGATTAGGATCGTAGGAAAAATATAATTAGGCTAAATCTGATTAGTTTCACATTAAAATTAATTTGGCCTAGTAGTGTATTTTCTTATTGTCTTAATTCATCCACATTTGCATATGTTTTTGTATAAAAAAACTAAAAAATACCATTTAGAAATCTAGACCTAAGTTTTTTTTGGATTAACCCGACGTTGTTCCTTTGCCTCCCTATGTTCGACCCCAGACTTGCCCGGGATATAAACTAAAGCCGAGACACTCTTCACGGAGATCCTTTTTCGGTTCTGACTGATTCGCTAAGTACACATACTACAATGTGTGCAAATTATATATCGTATTTAGCGAACTTATCAACATGCTATTGTCGAAATTATAAATTATATTAATTATAAATACTAAAAATATTATAAACATATCATGTATAATATATACATAATATTCATGTACAGAATGAAATACACAATAATTATAACATGAAAATAACGGAATTATTATGATATTTTTAAATTTTAATAATTTATCCCTTATTTTTATATCACATCTTATATAGGTTTAAAACTCAAATTCTAATAAAAATAATAAGAATCTATTTTTATAAACTCAAAAAATAAGTTAGCAAAAAAATCGATACCTAGTAGAATACATATAAAAAAGATAAGATGACATTCGTCTTAACCCCTCTCCTTTATCTAGACAATCTCCTTTTTTGAACACGAAGAAATAAAGAAGTCATTGCAATTGTAGGAAATACTAGACTTGCCAAAGGCACATAAATAGAGGGTATGTTAAGATCCGTTATACAATAAATGCATCGATTTAATATTTATAGCTCTTACAAGGAAAGGAACAATATTAAAAAAACTCAATCTTCAACTTTTCTATGTAGAATAATGCCATCTTCTAACCATCATGGTAGCCGAACTACCTTAATATACTTATCTTTTTACTGCGATAATAGTTCCTTCTTCTTAGATTTCGTCTTAACCAAATAAAGCCATAAATAAAAGTTCTACGACTTTATTTTATTTTCCTTTACTATTTGCAGTCCCGCTCAGCTAGTTCCATTCTATTGTTTCCATCCGAATACCATCTCGGTCGGTTTCCTGCCTTCCTGGTGAGAGCGCGCCATCCGGCAGCCACAGCGTCACATTTTCGCCAACCGTTCTGCCTCGTGTCTTGTCCTCGCGCCCTAACTAAAGCCCCAACAAAATCCCGGTCACCTGCTCCCCCATTTCTCTCCACTTCCCTCCACTCTGCTCGGCAAAACCCACAGCAATGGAGGGGGAAATACCGTCCGATCTCGCCCCGCTACTCGAAGCCGCCAACGATTTCGCTTCCTATCCCGGTACTATCGATCATTAGCTCCATCTGCCCGTTCCCTCTCCCTCGTAATCGTATCATGCGGTCATGCCCTCTTTTTGGTTGGTTTTGTTTTTCTTATTTTGTTTCATCACACGCAGGATTGCAGAATGATGCTGCTGTTAAGGAGTTCGTGAACCGCTTCCCGCTTCCGCTTATGTTCAGGTGATCGTCGTGTTCCCTCCGGAACTGTTTGGTGGATGTGCAGCATGTGCTGCTGTTCTTCCATCGGTGTGACGGGTCCAAGTGCAATCCTTCTAGATGAAGTAGGGATGCATATGATCGGATACGGATGACATGCCACGAATTGTCTTATTCTAATATGAATATCGCTAAAAAATCGGTTGAATATGAGTGGTGGATATGGATTATTGTTGGGAGTCATGACGATGTATGATGTATAATATTGCACCAATAAGTTATGCGACATTTTTCGTGACAATTTTTAATGGAGTAAAAGATATAGTCAGATGATGATGAACTTGTTTACTAAAACAAGCTTGATTGATGGAGAAGTTAGCAGCGACAGTAACTAAGAATCCTCGGAAATAAAAAATAGAAAATGATAAGAATCACGAGTTGGGGAATGCGGAGAAAAATATTTGCTGCATGAGTGGTGATTTATTGCACTGATAGGCAAACTTGCTCATTCAAATCATGTTAATAAGAAGATGCACTGTGACCTTTTCTCCATTTCCTTTTGAATAATATGGTTTTTAAGCAGCATTTGTTTAATAAATAATGTTTAGCTTTGTTCTGTTTGTTGTTTCTGCAGCGTGCTGCAGAGCAAGGCAGATGAAACTGGATACGCAATTATTCTCACATCCTGCTTAGAGAGAATATTTAAAACAAGATATGGAGCTGGACTTATATGGCAGCATATGGTACGTTACAGTGGTTGCTTTTCTTGTATGGAACAAGGTTTTTATATGAATGCATATTTTGAGAAGTACACTTTAATTCTGACATTGATGTGGGCTTTTCTAAAAAAAGTTCCTTTTTAAAACCTAAGTGAGGCAAATAGTCGTCCAAAAGTTCATTAATCAATAAAGAAAATAAAAGAATTGACTCTAGCTAGTAGAACAAACATTCTATCAAAGATAGCTACCTGAACACGAATAGTAAATACCATTCCCATACAATACCTAGCCCCTTTGAAATCCCTGCTCCCTGTAGGCCAATATATTGCCTTTGAAGCAACCCGAACCATATTTCAGCACCTTGTGAGGAGGATATTTAGTTATCCATCATTAGGCAGTTGTGTTCTATGTTGAGGGGGAGGGCTCGCTCGCAGATGGAATACCTCTTATGTTATTTGTTATATATTTATATAGTAGTTTTAATTTAAAAGGCCATGCTTGTGGTTCTAGCACTTGTATATGCAAAGATGCATCATTTTTCTATTGATAAATACCTTTTCCCTAGCGAGGCAGGAATTTCATTGACAAAGAATATCAGCTAAAGGTGCGAAAGTGGACTTAGATTGTGGGGTCAACATATTTTATCTCCATTGATTTAGGATGCCTTTTTATGAAGCAAGGTTGATGAGCTCTCTCCTTGTAGCTTGTAGCCATGAATTTCTTTTGGTTAATCATGCATGTTGTAAAATCAATTGTGTAGATCATCAAGTCCTTCTCTATATGGGATGTTTACGATTTTCTTAGGAAGATGCATACTTGGGATTCGGGGGATGGATATGGTCTTGGTCGAGTACTTTATTTGATGAGTGTTACATATTATTGCTGTTGGAGTATTCGTTGTATGCATCATCTACGAGGGAGATGGGTAAATGGATCCTGGAGAGATCCATTTACCCCATCCATATGTTTAGTCCCACATCTACCAATGATGAGACTTGGAGGCTCTGTGGAGGCTATATAAGGAGCCTCAGACCTCTTGTAACCATTGAGAAAAGTGCAATAGACACAACAATCCTATGGGACATTCCCCTGTGGTTTCATCCCACTCCTTAGGGAGTAGGGTTTCACGTAAATCCCGCTGTTCTTATTTTCTTTATCTTTTTCCATGTTTCGCTTCTGCTTCCTATTTTTCTAACATGGTATCAGAGAGGGTTCGATTCTTGAGAGATTATTCTTGAAATTTTATTTTTGTCTTTACCGAGATTCAATTGTAATGGTTATGTTCTTGGAAGATTATTTTTTCGTTGATTCAAGTTCTTGATCAAGTTCGACATTTATTCTAGGGTTTCTTGAAACCCTACTTTCTGCTATCATCGTCAACACCTGCATCTTCATCTTCAAGCACGCAGAGCTGCCCTTTGCCTCCTCCAATAGCAGTTCTAGTCGCCATGACCAGCGGCGACGTCCTTGTTCTGTAGTTCTCCAGTATGTGTTCAAGATCTTGTTCAAATGTTGAAGATTGCCATCAAACGGGTGCTACCGACCCTCGCGGTCACATCTCCAAGCACCACCAGGGGCCATCTAGCCCTCCTTCGCAATACTTCAGGCAATCCCTGGCCGCCAAGGTTCCAAGAGGCGGAGCCCTCATCTCTCACACACAGTACTCGACACACTCTAGGCTACGCGATGCGGCTGCTCAGGCAGAGGCAAAGCTCTTGCAATCTCCAGAAGCAGCATCGCTGCATGCCTCCAGACGCAACCCATCCACGGGTGACGCAACGGCCAAACCTTAGACCCAGTCCCGCCCCAAAGCGCGCGCTTCTGCGATCGACAGAGAGGGCGATCAACGACTACTCGATCGCTTCGATTCAAGTGGCACAACATCACCAGGCGGAACATGCACAGTGCGTGGGCGACACACCCCTACTGTTCGGGCCTCCAAGGTGGCACACCTTCTTCCTCAAGCGCGCAGTTGCCGAAGCCCATGCCTTCGACGCGAACCCCATGCGCTCGCAAAAAGGGGGGGCGGCGTGCATGAAGAGGAACCCCAAAGGGGGCAGCGATTTTGAATAGTTAAGGGTTCCTAGGGAACCCTAAGGGCCCGTTGTGTTTTAAAAAAATCTCATGTACTGAAAATGCCCAAGTGGGCCGGTTCATCCAAGAAAAAAAGGGGTAACCAAGCTGCAGTTCGGGCCCAAGTGGGCCGGAAAAAAAGTAGAGAGAGGGGTGCAAAGTTTTGAGCTCAATTTGGTTCGTGTTAAAAAAAGTGCGTACACAAAAAAAATTGTAAGCAATTCCAAAAAAATAAAAAAATTGCAAAAGCCGTAAAAAAGTAGAGAATTGAAATGACTTTAAAAAATTAAAATGTTTGGACAGCTTACTAAAAAAAATGAAAAAAAGAAGAAAAGCCACAAGGAATTTTTTGAGAATATTCATGTTTTGTATCCCCATTTTATTGTTTTCTCCCACCTTTGTCGATGTTCATATTCCAATAAGTATGAGAGAAAGGGGGAGTATTATGTAGAGTCTCATGTCTTGTTCCAGATTCAGAGGTTAGAATCAAATATTCTCCATACCAGCCGATTTCCCGACTCTACAGAGATTTTTGTCGGGATCGATGTCAGATTCCGAGTTCGTTTCAGACACGTACGAGTATGCGGTCTTTTCAGATGTGCACATGTTTGCCATCTTTTGTAGTGGTCCCCATCTTTTCTTGTTGTTTCAGCCAGAGTTTTCATGTGTGCCTAAGTAGAGGACCATTCCCTATGCCATGTTGGCAAGGTTTTTCATGTGGTATCATAGGTACTCCAGAGTACCATTCTCTGAGTCAGATGAGAGAGACCCAGTTCTCCGTCGAGGAGACTTTTCAGACTCCATTATCCAGCGACCGTGGACTCCGACGAGGATTGCACTTCCATGGCCCTTTCAGTTCGACCCTTTTTAAAGATGGAGCAATTGTCCACATTATTGTTGCGGGCCAGAGTTCTCCGACGAGGAGACTCATTTCCAGTTGCAGTGACCCTGACATGCGCAGTTCAGAGCATATGCTCTCCAACGAGGAGATTCAGTTGACTCACACTCCAGCCTGTTCGTCCTCCTCACCTGCACGGCATGAGAAGATACGTCCTCGACAACAACAGTTGTGCGCGTTGAGTTGATATTGTCCATAGTGTCCTATAGCATTGAGTTGAGTTTCTTTTTGTTTGTCTAAGCTGAGCATTGCATGCTCCAGCTTGAGGGGGAGTGTTGGAGTTCGTTGTATGTATTATCTATGAGGGAGATGGGTAAATGGATCCTGGAGAGATTCATTTTACCTCATTCATATGTTTAGTCCTACATCTACCAGTGGTGGGACTTGGAGGCTCTGTGGAGGCTATACAAGGAGCCCCAGACCTCCTATAACCATTGAGAAAAGTGTAATAGACACACCAGCCCTCTGAGGCATTCTCCCGTAGTTTCATCCCGCTCCTTAGGGAGTAGGGTTCCACGTAAATCCTGCTGTTCTTATTTTCTTTATCTTTTTCCATGTTTTGCTTCCGTTTCCTATTTTTCTAACAATTACAAACATGCTTGTTCTTGTAAGTCTTTGCACCTTTGAAGAGGTATACATAAAAATAATAAGCTAATGAATATTATGAGACCCTAGGATTCTCTTCATTGAGAGGAATTATAGATGCAGAAAATAAGTTGCACCGTTGGGCTATATAGGTGCCCTATTTGTTTTACATAAAAAAAGAAAGAAAGTTTGTCATACTATAATTACGGTAATACTATAATGCTCCCCACAAGCTGGATTATAGATGTCTATTGCACTTAACTTGTATGAACACTTCTAGAATTGTACCTTGGTGAGTGTTTTATTAAACATATCAATCGTCTAGTGAACTGACACGAGAAGTAGATATAAAATTCTTTATAGATCACGTCGCTTGTGTAATGATGGGGTTTTGAGGAAGGGTGGATTAGAATGGTGATGGAGTAATATTTTGCTTGAAAGCCTTGTGTGATACCTTCTTTGATGCATATAGAAAGAAAGAAGAAATTACAATCATATGAAATAGAGTATTGATCCTATATAAATGGGATTAATGGAAATATTGCAAAGATTCGCCAAAGAATGCATACCAAATACGTAATCGGGAACACACTTAAATGTTTGGTGGTTTACCAATGTGTGTTTATCACCCAAAGCACCATGATGTATACCTTGTAATTACCATTTCCTTGAAAGAAATAGTTGGACTCAAGACAAACAAAACTTCTTTAATGGTTCATATTGACGGCGCTTGATCATATCATATTAAATATAATCTTGATCCTCTGGCGGTTGAACATTGTATATATCACTTAAAGGACTCCGATATATACCTTATAATTACTATTTCATCAAAAGGAAATAGTTGCACGCAAAATGTAAAAAAATAACATTTTGTAGTGGTTAATATTGACAATGGGGGTCAATCATCTTTTGGGAAGTGTAGTTGATGATCTCTTGATATCAATGAATTTGAGTGCTTATCAACCTAAAAGGCATCATCTTAAAAAATAGGTCTACTTATTTTCCATGTTATAGTCTATAGAGATTGAATACGCTTTTTTAGACCTAACATATCAACAATTGACTTAAGCAGAGCATTTTTTGGGAGTGTGCCTAAATCAAGGATTGGATGATTTTTTGGGTTTCAATTTGGGGCCTACCTATATTGTTATAATAATTTATTAAAGATCCATTATGAATATTTGAAATTGATAACATATATAACTAGTTTTATTAATTTAGGAGCCAATAAGTAATGTTCTATTAAGATCTAATTTTTCCATTATTATTTCCTTCTGTAACTCTATACCCTATTGTATAAAGAGGCTACTATGCTTTGGTAAGGAGCATGAGAAAGAAGCTGTTACGTTTGGGTTTGGGGTCTCCGCTCCAACGGATTCATCATCGCAAGAAGGTTTCCACGAGAGCCCTTTCAAGTTGGCCTCACCGACTAGTTCTTGGGTTCAGAGAACAAGTTGCAATCATATAGTGGTAAACTGTGGCCAATGGGGGCAATTGCAAGTATCGAAGTTGAATTCTTATTGAGCTACTCAGTGAGGGTCTCTGAGAGCCATCCCTCGTGCACTCAAAATGATCTGCACGTGTACTTAAGTCGGTGTACGTACACCATTAAGGTGCAAAACATATGGAGCCTGTGATCTGCGAGGCAACATGGGTAGAACATCTTTCTGATGAGTTGATCATCTTCTCCCCTGTTCGGAGGAGCTGGTGGGGTTTGAGAAGTTAGGTCATATGAGTTCACTATTACGTAAAGATGTGATTGATTGTCTAGGAGTCATCCCATCATAGGGAAGTATTGTTGTCTCCAAGTGAAGGCCTTCATCTGGAATGTGAGGGGTTGGGGAGATTAGAGAAAATGAAGGTGGTACATATATTCTATTAGAGTGGAAAGCGAACATTGTCTTGCAGGAGACAAAAATCCCTTCTTGGAGTGATTGACTATGGCATGTAGTTAATGGCTCTTATCTGGCAGGTTTTAGAAGCATTAATTCCAATGGTGCCTTCGGAAGGCCGGTGACGGTGTGGAGTGAGGATTTATTTGTACCAGAGGACAAGGTAGCACGAAGCTCTCCCTCTCGTTTCGTGCTACTCCAATGGGCTTTCAATAATTGTCAGATTCTTTGCTCCGATATTTACGGTTTGAATGATGGGTTGATGTACTGGGAGCTACTTGAGGACCTTCGCTCTGTACATGACAGACTCCAATCAGTGGTATGGATATTGGGTGAAGAGTTCAATTTGATGCTTCATCCTAGGACAAGCTTGGAATGGGGTGAGGGAGGGACCCTGGTTCGACTGACCTCACAACATTGATATAAGACTTTCAGTTGGATATCGGGTTTTGTTCCGCATAAAGGAGCTCTAGGACGATATCACGTATTGCTCGTTTGCTATTATCCATTGAGGCCTTGCGGAACTTCCTTTTTGGTGAGTGTAAGGGCTCTTCCCCACTCACATTCGGACAATACACCCTTGCTTTGGGATTTGGATGGAAGTCTCAAACCTCGTTATTTCTTTAGATTTGAGCGATCATGCCTTCTGGAGGGGGGCTTCCATTAGATGGTTCGAGATTTCAGATGGAATTGCCATATGACGGGGACTTCTACTGCTCGTCTTGTGTTTAGACTAGGAGAACTTAGAAAGCATTTGATGGCATACTTGAAGGCTGTAGATGCTCAACACTGTTGTAAAAAAGGACAACACACAAGCCGTGGTTACTAGTCTGGATAGGATTGAAGATTAACATTACTTGATGCTAGATGAATGGGAGGAAAGAACTAACCGGCTCCATATTATCCATGAGGAGGATCATAAGCGGAGGCTGAAGGGAGATAAAGATCGAGGCAATGCTGGTTCAAAGAGGGAGATGCAGAAACTAGATTTCTCCATTCCATGGCCAATTAGAGATGCCATTAAGAACTACATTCACCCTGTTATGATTAATGGGACTCAAGGGCAACACGACAACGAGGTGGGCCATGCTTTGAACTCCCACTATCATGTCTTGAGTAGATGTGCCTGGGACGGTTGGGGTTAGAGAGTTAGGAGTGTTGCCCGTATCTTGCAGAGTTAGGTTGATGGGTTGCTTGTCGAATTTGAGGAGCGAGAGGTCAAGATGGATGTTCTTTAGCTTAATGTAGATGGAGCCTCACGTCCAGATGGTTTCTCCGTACTCTTCTACAAAGAATTTTGATATGTTGTGGAGGATGATATCTTGGCGATTTTCCAGGATTTCAAATTGGGCAATGCCGTCTTTGAAAGGTTAAAAAAACCCTCCTTTTCCTCATACCGAAGAGGAAAGTGGCCACATGGGTGGATGATTTTAGGCCGATTGCGTTCTCTCATGGGTTTACTTAATCGTCACCAAGGTCTTCACAAAATGTCTCCGTAATATGGTGCATGATATTATCTCTCAGGAATAGACATCTTATTTTGGGAGCCCATATGTTAGACAATCTAGTTCATATGTTTGAGATAGTGATGGATTAGAAGAGGAATCATGCCAAAGGATTTTTAGAAGATTGAAGCCTATAACCGTGTTGAGTGGCGATTTCTGTGGACTTCACTACGAAGTAGGGGTTTTCCAGAGACATGGATTGCATGAATGAAGTAGTGCATCATGGCGACATCTTACTTTGCATTGGTGAACGAATGTTTGAGGGAAGTCTTCTTCCAACCACAACATGGAGTTCGATAGGGATACCCCTTGGCGACTCTCCTCTTTGTAAATGTGGTCGATGCTTTAGCAGTTATAATAAGTTCATCATCGAAGATAGTTTCTGGAGTCCAGGAACACAAATATGAGCATCCATTTCCTCCAATACACAGATGTGTGATTTTGTTCGTTGAGGGAGGGATGGGACAAGCATGATTACATCCTTGACGATTGATATTTTTGGTGACATTTTGATTCTCTAGATTAATCCAGAGAAGTCAGTGTTAATTCCCTTTGGTGTTTCATATTATGAGGCTCTTGATGCCATCGTAGCTCTTTGCTCTCTGATTGGGTCCCTCCCATTCACGTACCTGGGTCTTCCTTTAGCGCTAGGTCAGCTTTGTAGCGTGAGTTGGCGACCGCTAATCAAAAGATTGTTGGGTGGAAGGTCTCGATATTCTATAGACGTGGTTGATTAGTTTTACTTAAGTATGTTCTATCGGCAATCCTTATCTTTTTTTGTTCCGCCAAATTGCTCTTGATTGGCATAGAAAGGATTATCAAATCATTGATGTGGCATTTCTTCTGAGGGACTCGATGCAGGAGAAGGGGGAATACAATTATTGGATTGGGATACAATAACTATGCCAAAGGTATAGGAGGGGGGCTTGGTGTATTGAAGACCGAATAAATAAACAAGGTGCTACTAGCCAAGTGGATTGTCAATCTGTGGGGAAAGAATGAGGATTTGGTATGTCGTTTAGTACAAATTACTTGCTGATTAGGCGTGAGCATCGGGCCGGGCCGGTCGTTTAGTGCGGAACATATATGGCATCAGGCGAGTGTCACAAGTCCGCTTGTGATTAGGCATTGGCATTATGCCGGACAGGTCTGGCCCATTTACATATGCATAAAAGCCCATTTATCCCATAAAATGTAGGACCCAAACCCATGATTAGGTGTTGGCATCATGCCAAACAGGTTGGACCCATTTACATATGCATGAAAGCCCATTTATCCCATAAAATGTAGGACCTAAACCCTTTTAATTTCAGGCAAGGCCTTAAATGTCGGTTTCGGTCACCATTTCGGTGACCGACTGAAACAGAATTTCGGTGGAATTTCGGTCGAATTTCGATTGAAATTTCGGTCATTTCGGGCATTTTTTGTAGTAGGGCCCTTCTATTTCGGTCATTTTGGCCATTTCAGTCGAATTTTGATTTCGACTGGATATCGATTTTCGACAGAAATTCGACCAAATTTCGCTGAAATTTGAGGCCATGATTTCAGGTCGGGCGTAGCCCACTTATAATCGGGCCTGACTTCATTTTAGAAGCAAAAGATCGCCCATTTAGTCCACAAGCTTATTGAGTAATATAGAAATGAAAATCAATTCCCTTTGAAATAGTGAATTGATTAATGCATTTGGTAAATTAAATTAAAAATGGAAAGAATTGTGGCATGAGTCCATGATGTTGTCAATTGTTCGCCATAGATTTATCAATCAATGTAATACCTTGAAATAGAAATCTAATCATGCTATTACATATGAACAATAATCTACCATATATGCTATATTGTTAATATGTATAAAATTTGAATTTTGATTATGATGTTATTATCATCTAGACATGAGTATACGATATATATATAGTATTACATTCCAAATTATGAAATTAGAGATTATATATACTTTATATATACTATATATACTTTATATATACTATTACATTTAAAAAAAATCATAAATGCTATTTGGGCTAATCGAGGCTAAATCGGGCTTGCAAAAGAAAATCTATACTCAAGCCCTCGTGTACTCACAATTCCGCTGGGTATCCAGCCCATTGCTCGGGCTTAATACCGATGTTGGTCTACCAGCCTTGTTGTGGCAAGTCATTTCTGTTCTCCTTCCCGAAGTGGTGAACCTTCTGCTACCAAGTGTCGAAAATGGAGTGCTTTTCTAGTTTTGGTTGGATGATTGGATTGGCTTGGACACTCGTTGTCATCGATTTCTTATTGTTTGCATTGGCAATTCCGTTTTAGTTACATGTGCTTGGTAGGAATGCACTTGGGTGCATTCATTTGCGGTGGATTTCTTTGAGCAACGATGGAGGGAATTCCTTGAGATGAGGATGCAATCAAGTTGATCGATGGTAGGGAGGGATCATTGGACTTGGGCTCACGGATCCTTCATGGTGAAGAAAGCGTACACGTCGTTCACAACTTCTATGGAGCAATGGTAGGGGGATATGCAACTTGATTGTAAAATAATCCGGAGGAGCAAGATCAAGCTGCGTATTATGGTTTTCCTTTGGTGTGCGAGACATGATCAACTTCTAATGAAGGCACATAGGGACATGATTTTGTGAAGAAGGGACAATCTCTGCCCGATATGCAATGACGATGTTAGAGTGGAAGACCTGGATCATCTCCTCTTCGATTGCATCCACTCGACTAGGATTTGGGATCGCATGAGATTTCCATGGCTCAAGATGGATAACTTGGATCCTTTTTGGAGCTCCATATGTGTGGTGTGTGGGAATTCACAGCAGGACAACTCAATATCCGTCGCCCACCTTTGGACAATTTGTTACCCCAAAATTGAAGTCATTTTTCGCAATTAGAGATTTTACTCTGAAAATGTTAGGGAGCATTACGTGGACCTACTCTTGTCCTGGTCCTCTTTATGATAATACAACAACAAAGCCTTCTCCCACATTAAGTAGAGTCGACTACATGGATTCTTTGCCTCCATTCAGATGTATTTTGGATCATTCTCGAACTTAGATCTAAATAACTAAGACCTCTTCGGATAATCTTCTTCCATTACTTCTTGGGACTTTCTAGCCCTCTCTTAGTTGACTTGACATCCAAAATCCCGCATCTTCTAACTGACGCATCAACCGACCTCTTGGCAAATGGCTAATCCATCTTAAGCGGTTCCCTCTCATATTATCCTCTATCGGAGCTACACCAACTTTTCTTCTGATCACATTGTTCTGGATACAATCTTTTCGTGTATGCCCATACATGTACCGTAGCATTTTCATTTCTATTATCGTCATTCTTTGCACATGTTTATGGTTTACATGCCAACATTCAGATGCATAGAGCATAGTAGGTGTCACAACTGCTTTGTGATGTTTTCCTTTGATTTTCAGAGGAATTTTCTCATCACATATAACAACAGAGGCTTCTACCACACAAAAAATCATGGTTCAAATCCCCCTTGAAGAGGGTTGCCTTAGGTAGCCGACAACCAGCGTAATCAACACTCAAATCTTTCAACATGTATTTGATATGAATCCATGTAGCCGACCCCACTTAAAGTGGGAGAAGGCTTTGCTGTTTATAGAACAATAGAGGCTCCTCTCCATTTTAGCCAATTTGTATTTATTATATGAGTAACAATTCCGTCAATTTTCCCATTACGTTGCAAAATAAATCTCAAGTATCTAAAAGGACCTTTCTTGTGAATGTTATTATCTCCAATCTTTACCTCGATTCATTCACCATTGCTTCCATTAAATGTGCATCCCATATATTTTGTCTTAGCCCTATTTATACAGAATCCTTTAGTATCTAAGGCATCTCTCAAACCTCAAGCTTCTCATTTATTGTATCCTTAGTCTCATCAACTGACACAATATCATGAGCAAACAACATACCCCAAGGTATCTCATCCTGAATGTGACTAGTCAACTTATTGACAATCAAAGTAAAAAGGAATGGACTCAAACGTGATCTTTGATGCATAACGATACTGATGTAAAATAGTCAGTCTTCCTAGATTGGATCCTTACATAAGATGAAGCTCCATCATACATATCCTTTATAAGGTTAATGCACACGACAAGTACTTGTCTCTTCTCCAAATATCTCCATAAGATTTCACGTGGAACTGGATCATACATATCCCTTATATGGTCCTCTGTATGATAATGTTTTAATTTAGTTTTCGCATTAGGTGGGCCCCATCTACACACTTTTTTTTCATTAAATAAAGTTATATTGACTAAAAAATTAGAGTTTGTCACCCGTATTCTCTCTTTTATTTTTTTGTGTGGAATCTAGTTTCCTTCTCTCCCTATTCCTCTCTCATTTTGCAAGGCTTGTCATGATCACTCTTTCGCAAATTCTTGCTTGGATCCATTTCGAAAAATGTTCCTGGTTGTATCCATTGGTATTCGATTATGGTTGTCGAATCATTCTCATGAGTCGACGATTCTTCGGATTACATGAAAAAGTGGCTATTTCTTAAATCACAAGTTTCTTGTTATTGTTATGTAGAAATTAAAACAATTATTACAACAAGATGTAAACATTTGAAGCATCTTTATATGAAAAGATCGTCCCTACTAATATAATAAAAAATAACTGAAGTTGGAACATGAAATAACTCGAGCTGCATTAATTCTCTAGAAAGAACCGGAGGGAGATATAAAACAATAGATTGAGAGAGAACGAGAGTAATGACCACTATCGAGGATTCGGGGGTTGTTGGGGTTGGATGAAGGTGTAATGTGAGGCATCGTTGGGGTGCTGAGGCTTCTTAAGGGTCCATTACACAACTTCGATGCTTCATATTCCCCAAGGTTACAATCATAAGGCCCTTGGTTGTGGTGACGAGGTAAGGAATGGGCCATCGATGTTCGAAGTGTACGCTTTGTAGGTTTGGAGGTGTCAATCATTGCATGAATTGGAGGAGTTGGAATGGGCGGAGGACGATCGTCGTGTAGAAACCTTTGTTGCTGATGATGATCATGGGTAAAGAAAGTTTGAAGTTTGTTTAATCGTAGGTAGATCCCGTCGTGGAGTTGGTGTGCCCTAAGTTTAGGGGTGTGGATGGAGTTATCATCGACGAATGATTCCTCGATGTTGGTAGGTTGAAGCGAGCTATATGGATTGTCGAGGTTGTCCATGGTTTTTTTATGGAGATCTGGTGCAAGTAAGGGGATGCCTTACTAGTGGTCATGGATTCTTTGAAGAGGAGGTGTGGCGTTTACTAGAGTTTAATGGTGCAGAGGTGTTTGGCGGATTCGTTTGGTGGCTCCAACTGCTCTCACGGGGACTATGGGGAAACAAGCTATAATCAAACATTTTTGTGAACGCCTGAGTGTGTTAACCTTTCCAATGGTACACCTTCAAACACTCTTATCTTTTTGCTATAATCTTATTATTGACCAGAAATCAAATGAGTAACAACTTATCATATTATTGCAATATAGGTGCAACCGATCAATCAATTCAAATCAAAATAAAAAACTCAAATCTTCAAATAAAAAACAAAAATAATCCCTTTTTTAGGTTCGAGGGTTAAAAAAGCACGTGGGGTCGCCTTTGGTAGTTTTGGGGGCAAGATCGTTCCCTATCGAAGAAGAAAAAGAAGAGGGCTGTAAGTGGGCGGTTTGCTATTGTGAGGAGGGTTGCTTGCCTTTTGACGGCTTGGCTTGTCCCTCGCTCCCTGGTATCTTTCTTTGCTCTTTTTTTGGGGTTGAAGGGTTGCCACTATATTCCTTGCTTTAGTGCAATTAACGCTTGCAAGATTTGACATTGTAGATGAACTTGTGCTTGATGGGTTCACGTCTGGAATCGTAATTAATGAGGTTGTGGTAGTTGTCGTCGATCGGACACCATTGCCAAGGTTTGCTATTTGCTTTCGAGTGGGGAGTTTATCCTTTTCCCTTAGGGTTGTCGAGATAGCCTTTGTGCTTACGTGTGTTATCAAGGAACCACCTTTGGAGACAATAAATGTGAGCATTAACACAAAAAGGAACAAAAGTTGTTCGATAAAGATGATGTTTTCTTGAGGCAACATCTTTGGATGACATTAGGATTGGCCCAATATTTACGCTACTGTCGGGGAAGATGTCTTTTGAGAAAATTCCTGAGGGGATTAACTCATATCTGATGACTGTGGTTACTTATGAAGAGGTGTTACATATCTTTCAAACTCATCGAGATTTAAGAGTTACTCTTCTCAATGATCCGAGAAAGACTGTCATTCAAGCAGATCCTATATTGAATTTGTATTGATCAATGGATCTTTTTAGCTTAATGGATCTTACGACTTATCGTTGGGCGGTGGATCACCTCAGCTGATCTTATCAAAGCCTTTGACGGGTCTACAATTTTGGTGATGTTACACAAGTGGTCTCTCACATATGGTTACGATTGGCTTTTTGCATTGATGGTGCATGGTTCTTTTATGTGGATGTGAGAAGGTGACATTACGTGAAGTCTGCTGCTTCTGGTCGCTGTTGGAATCCGACACTGGTACTAAATGAGCGGATCATGCTTAAAAACTGTAAGAAAGAAGAGAAGATTAATCGGGTCGAGGATTGTTCTGGAGCAGGATGGATGAAGGAGATAAGATGGTTATTTTGAGTACCTTATCAAAAGAGGAGGGGTTGAGGAATGGAGCTTTGGAGGCATTGGAGTTCGATGCTGGTTATTTGAGATCGATGACATTGGGATTGTGTTGTGGGCTCCTCATGGATGAAATTGGTGCACTTGTGAATATTAACTCTTGGAATGTTAGGGGGTATACGTGACCTGGAGAAGCGAACAACAATGGAGGGTTGGGGGAGGGCATAGGAGAGAGACAGAGCTAGGGGGTGGATTGGTAATTTATGGATACCTGTGGAGAGCTCCATGGTTGACTGGTACATGGCATTAGATGAGGTGGCAAATGTTGGTGGTCTAAGGATCGATTAAAACAACGACTTGTTCAAATTAGAGTTGGAGTGATCATAAGACATGCTGTCTTGGTGGTTTTTATATGTATACCTGAGGGAATACATTTGGCCTTAAACTATGTTTATGACATGACTTACGCGATTTGTAGATCTGAGTTGTAGGATCATTTGAGGTAGGCTCCCTTGGATTTTACTTTGGTGCCATGGTTTATTGGGGGTGGTGTCTTCCATATCGCTCCTCTCGAGCGATCACCAACGTCTATGTGGGGGTCAAGATCATATTAGATGAATTTACTAGCTTGGTCGATGAATTATAGCTAGAGGCTTTGGATGCATCTAAATCATGATCATCATTTTATCGGTCGTGACTTTTGGATTCCATTCATGTCTAGTCCACGTGAATCATTTTATGGCTTCTTGAGGGATGTTGAGCTTTTACCCTTTTACGAATGTCCGGTCTCTTTCCATATCCATAATAAGACCACACTCCCCTTGTTCGGATTTTCATGATGGGGTGTACCCCATACATTTCTTCATTTTTTTGAGATAGAAAGGGTGAGATCCCAACTTGGGATTTACCACGAAATTTATTTATTAAGAGCTTATATAGTACATTACCTAGAAATCTGGAAACGGAAAAGATAATTACAATGAGATAAATACATTTTCCGGGTAGAATTTCTGATCCTGAAGATGAGATCGTCCCTTCCCCCATAAATGGCCCAGAGAACAACGAAGGGCAATGAGACATCTGTGCAGCATATAGTCCTTACAGAACGCCAAAATTCGACTACACTCGTTGGCGATAGCCAAAGCAAACAGATTTCCCTCCATACATGGTCCGAGCTCGGGCAAGTGAAAAAGAGATGCTCCGTATCTTCTACATGCTCACGGCATCTATCAAATTGAGCCTCATGGGTACCAAGTAGCCTACCCTACCTTTCTTTACTGCACAACCTGCCTCTTCTAAAACATCAAAGGAAGACCTTGACCCTGCACGGAATATTGCTTGCTCAAACGATCTTCATGTCCCGTCTAAGCTCATCATCTCTCTCCACGACATCCCTCCTGAAATCTACGTAAATCTTCTTAACCGAGAATTCGCCATCTGTCCAAACATAGTGATCTTTGCCCTGGGTAATACACCCCAGTGGAGGCAACTCCGATTGTAATTTGGTCAAGTCTTCTACTCATTGATCCGATAGCTCCGTTACGACATCCATGACCTAGACCCCTCCGCCTGAACCAACGTATAGTCCTTTAATACTGCCAAAGCAAGTTGCCTCTGGAATCGGGTGCTCAGCAACCCATCCCCGATCCAGTCATCAAACCAGAACCGAAAAACCTCTCCTCGACGCTAAAAGTGGCAGCGTTGCACGGACTCCCTCCCAAAGAGGAGATTCAAACCGCCTCCTTCCTGCCTCCAACACCCCCTTCACACCATACAACACTCGTAGAAGCTTTTCCACCAACCTTTTCGACCCCCCCAGATACGAAGTACCCATTTCGCCAGAAGTGCCTTATTCATACAATCCACATCTCTAATGCCCAAGCCGCCTTCACTCCGGGCTCTCGTCACCTCATCCCAGCTTACTAAGTGCATACCATGCCTTTATTGCTTCCCATTCGAACAGAAAAACCTCCTCATCATGGTTTCGATCTTTCTTCTTACATTGACCAGCAGCAACCTAGTGGAGTAAAAGAAAATGGGCACAACCGACAACACGTGCTTTAAGAGAACCAACTTACCACCCTTTGATAGGGTAACCGCCTTCCAACCAGCCAGGCGCTTCTCTAACCTCTGAATGACCATATCCCAATCAGATCTCCTGAGCCAATCTGCAACCAATGGGAGTCCAAGGTAGGTAATCGGTAACTCTCCCAAGGGGCAACCGAGTAAATCAGCCGAAGAAACACGTCCTTCCTCCGGGTATCCCATTGTGATCACCATCGATTTGTTCTTATTAATTTCCAGCCCAGATAAGCTACCGAAAACCTCCACTAAATGCGACGCTCTTCTGCACATGTCCTCGGGATCACCCAGAAAGTTCAACGTATTATCTACGTATTGTAAGAGAGGGATCGCTAAGATCCCCAGACGAAAGCCCTCACACCGGCCATCTTGCACTACTCGCCTGAACAGGACTGCCAAAGTATCTGCCACCAAAATAAACAATAACGGGGCCAAAGGACACCTCTGACGTACTCCCCTCTGTGGTTGGAAAAATCCACCCTCCGTCCTACCATTTATCAGAATAGAGTAGGATGAAGTCGTAACACATCTCTTCATCCAAGCAATCCATTGTTCGTGAAACCCCTACGCCCAAGAGATGTCCATAAGAAGTTGCAGTCTACACAATCGCATGCCTTAGTAAAATCTATCTTCCAGATTGCCCCCTTCATTTTTGAGTGCCTCTAATGGAGACAGGTCTCCGATGCCATCACCAGTCCATCTGTCATTTGCCTGCTTGGGATAAAAGCAGATTGACCCAGGAGGACCACCGAGTCCAGGACCAACTTAGAGCCTATTCGCCAAAATCTTTGCCACTATGAGATAAATTGAGCTGGAAAGCACAATAGGCATGTAATCCTCGATTCTCAACGGGTGCTCCTTCTTGGGAAGCAGGAACAAAAGTGCTCTGTTGCCTTTCTCAAAACCCCTATTGCCATTTCTGAATTCATTAACATACTCCACCACATCGTCCTTCAGCAAGTCGCAAAATTCTCTGTAGAAAAGTACCGAAAAACCATCTGGATCAGGGGCTCCATCTGCATTAAGCCCCCACACAACTTTCTTAATTTCTGCTTCCTCAAAAGGTGCCACCAAACCGTCCGCTTGCGTTGTCATCAATGTCTCAACACTTCTCCCCTGCCAACTCCACCCTTCATCCCTCTTCCTACGAGTTTGCTACACATAATTGTTCCTGAGAGCCTGGCCCACCTGTGTCTCCCCCACCAACCTTTCCCCATCCACCTCCACCTCATGTATAAAATTTCTCCTCCTTCAGCGTGGAAAAAATTAATGTTAGCATCTCCTTCCCTTCGCCATTTTTGCCTTGATCTTTGGCGCCATTCTACCTCCTCCTTCCTGTCCTCCAGCCACAATTCCTCCATACGACGTGCACGCTCAGCCAACTCCTCCTTGGATAAACCCTTTTGATCTTCAAACCCATCCAAGCGAATCACCCCCTCTTGAACCACTCTCATTGTCTCCTTTCGCTTCGCCCTCCCCCTCCTCCCAAAATCCATTAGGAACCTCTTCAGGGAACCCAATTTGGTCGCCAGACGTCCAACCGCCGATCCCTGAGGGTTCCAAGAGTTCCAAAGGGCCGCCACAATCTCCTTAAAGCTCTCATCCAGAAGCCACGCCCGCTCAAACCTAAAGAAGAACCTCAGCCTCGTGCAATCCCCAAACGACCAAATGATCGGTGTGTGGTCTGAGTGCGCCTGAGGCAGAGCCCACGCTCGAGATAGTGGGAAGGCCTCCAATCTCTCTGGTGAAAGGAAAAAATGATCCGGCCTGGATCTCAACCTTGCGTTGCGCCAAGTATAAGCACATCCAGCTGCGTCCACAATCGACAACCCCTTCAAGTGTTCAAAATTCCAGAAAGCCTCCGAGCCAACATCCCTACCTCCACCCCCTCGAGGGCGATCCTCCGGGAGCCGAGTAAGATTGATGTCCCCGCCAAAAAGCCATATCCCCACCTCCCTATCTTCCATCATCTGAAGCAGGTCTTCTCTGCCAGGCAACCCCTCCCATCGCCTGTGGGGCCATACACATTAGTGACCGTGATGACGATCCCATCCACCTGTCTCTTAAGAGCCAACATGAGGGAGAAGTCAGTACTCCACTCTCCCAGCTCCTCAAATGTTGCCACCTTCCAGCCGGACAACAAACCTTCTGCCACACCACTAGCCTTCACCTCTGCAAATTCGAAAACATCACAACCTACAATATCGTTCCATAAGCTTCTCCCTTCCCTTCCTACTTTCGTCTCTTGCAACAATATGATGTTCGCTTGAGCTTCGATAATAACATTCTTAACTCCAAGCCTCTTTTCAGGGCGGCCCAACCCCCTTACAGTCCAGGATACTACTTTCATTAAGGTACCAGTTGCTTCTTCCTACTGGGTGGTACAATACCCAGGCTAGCCGCAAAGTCCTTGTCTAGTACGCTGAAAAATCTAGGCCCCCCCCCCCCCAAAAGGCTGACGAGCCCCCCTCCATTTCGTCCTCATCAATTGAAGGGAGCTGCACCTTCTTTTGCCTTGCTGAATCTGTGACCGTCGGCCTTATTCTCCTGCGCCTCTTCAGAACCGTCCCCATCCTTCTATATACAGTACCAAATCTTGGTAGCTCCCGAGAAAGCCCTTCCCCCTTGACTTTTAAAGCCATCAACGACCTCCCTAGACCAGTTCCAGGTTCGGAAGAACATTCCCCTCCCCCTGACGGCCCACCTTCAGTAACCTCCTCGTGTAGCTCAGATTTCGACTTCTTTCACGGTGACATTTTCTGCTATTTTCTTTTCAATGTAAGCAATCATACTTCTCTGATTTCCATGTTCCATGCATATGCTATTTTCTTTTCAATGTAAGCAATCATACTTCTCTGATTTCCATGTTCCATGCATATCGGAAGGAGGACCAACGATAATGACTAGACCATCATGTAAAATAGATGTACAGCTTGCAGAAGATTGTTGTACATCTTTATCATAATTATCAACTTTTGGTTTCTTGAAATAAGAGTAAATTATTCTTTTAATTATAATCAAACCTAAGTTCAAATAACATAATGTAAATAACTAAATTGTTAAACTAAACTAAACTTACAATTAATTAGAAAAAATATACATGTTAGAATTAATTAGAAAAAATTTACATCTACATGTATAAATGACATACCCAAAAAATGAAACTCCAAATCAATTCTTAGTTGGATTTTAATTAAGAATATACATAATGTAGTGTCTAATTAATAACCTCATGATTCCCTGTCCGTGTCTTTTTGTATTTTGGCTTTGTCTGGTTGATTTAGATGGAGTGAATGCAATCTTGTTTAAAAAAAATTTTTTTAGGGAAAAAATTATAATCATAAGTCTACCATTTTATCATGTACTATTTTTTAAGTGTCTAATTGTTGATAACTGCATATTTATATCAAACATGTCACTATATTACAAATGTAATATATATTTTCACTTGTAGTTCTAATGTTCTACATTTATACCTGTTGAGAAAAATAAGAGAGTTGTTTATTTCTGGGAACCCTAGATTCTCTTTATAGAGGAGAGACTTATGGGTAAATTACATAAGGTAGATATAAAGAAATAAAATAATAAAAAAAGTACATAGGAACTTATAAATATCTCTATACCCCCCTCAAGATGGAGCATAGATATCATGCATGCTCAGGTTGGATGAAGTCTTGTGAAATGCCCCCTAAGTAATGCCTTGGTAAAAATATCTGCTCTTTGCTCTCCTGAACTTACATGAGATGTAGAAATCAAACCCTTCTGAATCATATCTCTAGTATAATGACAGTCTACCTCAGTATGCTTAGTTCTTTCATGGATTGCAGTATTATTCATAATAAATAAACATGATTATCACATTGTAGCTGCATGGGTAGAGATATATTTATATGCAAATCTGCTAACATTGCTCGAATCCACATCATTTCTGTGCTTGCTCGAGCCATAGCCTTATACTCAGATTCGACACTTGATCTAGACATCACCTTTTGTTTCTTGCGTTTCCAAGAAACAAGAGAACTACCAACAAACACAGCGAAGTCTGAAGTAGACTTCCTATCCTTAGGACATTCTGCATAGTCTGCATCAGCACATGCAGACATCTAAAGAGTTGGCCCTTTCCCGAATAGTAACCCTGCACCA
>JAZKJV010001512.1:658935-871699 GCA_037367405.1 Ottelia alismoides
TTCTGAACAAACCTAGACGCAGCCGAGCCATAGACCTCCATATTGGACCAGTGTGAAATCACCATTTCTCTAAAATTTTCCTCCAGCAACCAACACTTCTCATATCTAAAGAGACCCCTCTGCTTAGGGGGGTCACCGGAATCCCATAGGATTGGTGTGTGGTCGGACAAAGCCCGCGGGCGGGCCACCACAGAGGAGAGCGCGAGGCAATCAAGAAGCTCGACCGAAGCCAAAAATCTATCAATTCGAGAGCGAGAGTTGGAACTCCTCCAAGTGTAAGCCAAATCTCCCGCATCCATAGCCTCCAGGGCCAACGAGTCAATAACGTCAGCAAACTCATCAGAACCCGGGTCTTGACCACCCCTGAAACGTGGTGTCTGTACGTCGTTCGATGAGTAACATTGAAGTCACCCCCTATGAGCCACGGGATACCCATGAAGGCTCTACCCGCCTCTTGCAGGTCCTCCCACTACTCCCTTCGCAAAACACGACAACAAGATCCGTAAACACACGAGCGTAGAGGAATCAGCATATACCAAGAGAACAACCAAGCATATACTGCAATTAAGGAGCAGATTTTTTCTTTGAGCTGTACTGAAGATAACCCACATATCTGTCCCAATAATTTTCTAAAATCTGAATAAATACTATTCAGTTTACTGTAGAGATCATGATCTGAATGAGGAAGGTCATTTAGATGTAAGGAAATCACCAATTTATATAGACTGTACAAAACATATATGAGAAATCAGAAGATTAAAAAAGACGGGGTTTCTCTTCAATAGCCAGGAAGACTCTTACTTGTAATCAATCCAAATTTCTGAACTAATGAACTTGCCCTAGACGAAACCCCAATATTTCTTTACTAAATTATATAGTAAAATTTAAATACCTTGTGTGCCTCTCACATCATAATAATGGCATGCATTAAAGTAAACTGGAGTTACCAATTTTAGCCATTAATTATATTTGTGTTACTTGAAGTAAGTACCCAATACATGAAATAGAAACACCTATTATAAAAGGGAACTTAATGGCTAATAATTGTGTATTCACTAAATAATTAACAATTATCATCTTGTAGTGCCTGGGTTTAATTTTATACTAAAATGAACTCCGACATGCAACGTTGTGTTTGGCATAGGACAAACAAATTGCAAATTTTAGAAAGTTCAAGAAAAAAAAGAAACTGAGAAGATGGCAAGGGTCTGGAAACCTAGTAGAGATCTCCTTGAATATGATAAAGGAACCCAATTGCAGGATGTGAATGCTTTAAGTCAACAACAGCAACACGATCTTTAGTAGTAGCGACAATATCATTCACGGTAGCAGTATCTCAATATTATAAGAGACAACAACATATATATTGTTTAACAGAATAGATACTGCTACTGAACAGAAATTATTAATCAAATGATTCTTGAGTCAGGCGGGGTGATGCAGAACCCATGAGGATCAAAATACACCATTGATCAAGCATGCCGCATGCTTTGATTGTTTGAGAAGCAACTGATTGTGCCACAAAAGTACATGCATGACATCAAAAGAAGGAAAGGATTGTACCTAATTTGGGTCTCTAATTTGAAGAAACTGGGATTATATGCAGCAGATTTGTGAGCTCCAATTGGTAGGGGGAAGGTTGCAGCAGCAGGGATGGTTGTTTTTGGAGCTCCAGCATCTCCAGATTTTCTTGGAGATTGATCTCCACAAGCTTCAACAGCACCGTTACCATGAAGATGAGATGGTTGTGGCTCACTTGTTGGAGAATTTGAGAGAGTACAGAAGAGGATTTGTGAGAGAAAGAGAAAAAGAGAGGAAGAGTGCTATAAATAAGGAGAGGGAGGGGTTGAGTGATGCCAAGTGGAGATTTATATGGCCAAATGGAGACTGTACGGCCGCATGCTATACAGTTGAGCAGAAAAAAATCCATTTATTTATTTTTTACAATTTCTCTCTTTTTATGTGAGATATAAAAGTTTCTTGTATTCACACCCCGAGTCTCTGATTTTGACGAGTAATAGCTCGTTTTGATCGTCTCTAAATGAAGATCAATATGAGTATAATATTTATATACTTTGGATCGGGTATAAACTCCTGAATTTTTTGAGATATAGTTTTGATTTTAAGACTAAATTTTGTGATTTTAAAATATCAAACGATTTTTGATTGACGAACGGTCGATTCCGTTGGTCTTATTTCATCGAAACAGTTTTTTGGATGATCGCAATTTATTTTGTAGTTCCAATTTGCAAAGCGGCTTTCTCATGATACACAATATAATGCGATCGAACGAATTTCAATCTGTGATAAATGGATTAATCTGGGTTTATTCAATATTATTTGAATATTATTTAATCATCCAGACCCTTAATCAGATTGGGTTCGGTTTATTAGGATCCTGATGTTACACATGTTGCTCATGAATTTCGTCGCCTACAACTCGTAATTAATTCCATCCATCTTGACGACGGGACAATGACTCTTGATGGCCCCAAGGAGATGAAATAGCATCTTTCTTGTTGTCTTTTATGATGAAAGAAGCATGTGGACAAAGTCATAAGAGAAAAACGTATCAAGTTTGTATTCAAAAGGATTATAGCAAGGTTGTTTGTGTAGACTTAGATATACAAGACTCATGTCACCCTCGTTGGTGCTATAAAGGTCTAGAGATCAAATTTATATAATCAAAGGATCGAGATGTCCCATAATGCAAATTTTAAAAAATAGGGAATCTCAGAGATCCCTTCGACGAGAAATGAACGCCACATATGCGTAAAACATGACGTAGGTGCAACAGTCAAATGCACGAACAGGACGGCAAAGGGCTGCCTGGGGCACAACTGGTTGCAATCAATGCCATCGATGGTTGTTGTTGTCGTACTGCTACATTATTGTTGTTGTGTGGCTAAGTTAACAACTACTTCTTTTGGTGTATGTCCCTCCTTTATGGAGAGGGTGGGATGATCGTTGGTACAAGAGAGAAAGAGACTTGGTAATGGAGTGGAGTAGGGTTTAAGAGGGTCTCAATGCTCTAGTCTAAGATCGTTGATCTGATACCATGTGGAAAAATTAAGAAATTGAATTATTATCTACCATAGTGTTCTCTTTGTATATCGAGGAAACCCTAGGCTTCCCTGTTGGGTTGTATAGATGCCTTATAAGGCTCACACAAAAGGAAATGAAAGGTTGCCATATTATAAATACATTATTATTGTAACACTTATTGATATGAGAACTGCATTGTCCAAATATCCATAATGTTGTCCCATGAAATCGTGATGATCCTCTACTCCTCGACCGAACATTGTGGAGGACGATGAGAAGAAATAGTTAAGTGGCTCAAATGACCATCCATTTGCCCATTTAAGGACCTTTTGATATAGATTCCGGTCTTGCTATCTTGGTCTTCCACTCACTTGTGGCAGGCTTATATGGTCTCATTGCCTTCCTTTGGTTGAGAAACTGGAGAGGAGGCTGGCTAGATGAAAGTCACTTTGCCTCTCTAAGGGGCGATGTATTGGTTTTTATGAAATAGGCTCTGGCAACCATTCCAATGTTTTTCGTGTCGACGAGGCATATCCCTGCGAGTGTTATTGACAGATTAGAGGCTTTGATGCATCATTTCTTCTAGTCCCTAGCGGGGCAGGAAGATCAGAGGCGCATATGGTGGATTGGTATACCATCACCCAAGTGGGGGTGGGGGTGTTATGTGATTAAAGAAGCTGAATCAATCCCTCTTGATGAAGTGGATTGTTTTTTTAACAAAAGAGAGTGTAAATTCAAGATGGGAACCGCTCGAGGACTATATATAATTATTTAAAGTACAGAAGATCGGACCAGATGGAGGGCCTTGCTATGCTCTAGTACATTTCTCTAGAAAAAACAGTGTCCGCACAAAATGAGCTCATTCAAAGCACACCGTATCGCCTGAAGTTGGGCAAAACGTATTGTACATCCCTCCTGAGAGTTGCTGCATTACATTCAAATGGAGCTCCAAAACTATGCACAATCCTCCGTCCTATGACAAGGAATTCCATTGCGCTCTCAAATATTCACCGAGTGGCCACAACTGAAAAAGAGTTGATCCATATCCTTAATATCGCTGCCGATCTCAACTATACCAAGTCTTCGGTCTGAAGAATCTTATCTCTACTATCCTTCATACTCACCAGCCATAAAATAACCTTGCTCCGTTACAGGATCTTGTTCTTCCGAATCAGTCCGTAGTCTCATCGTAGATACAATGATACCTCCCAACAGAGGGGCACTCCATATCCCTGACTCACTAAACATATGTAGTAACTCTCTCAATCTCTGCTCGGAAAAATCAGCCATAAATGGACGGGGGATGGGGTGTCCTATCGATCACGCTGCACCACCATGGCATTGCGATTCTTGTACAATGCACATAGCTTGGGAAATCGATCTCCAAGAGGGCCTGACCCAATTCAATCATCCATCCAAAAACAGAACATAACCTCACAACCATCCACATGTCTAGTAAATTTACCGTCTTTGGAAGGAGGATGGAAATACCTTGCCAAAGGGAGGAGGTAGCCTAGTCGGCGAAGGTGACAAGGTAACACCAAAACCATATATATTTCACATCAGACGATCTCGAGATCGTCCTTCACAACCTCCAAAAACTCTCTGTAAAACAACATATGAGTACCATCCAGACTAGGAGCTCCATCTACATTTAGTTAAGGCCTTCTTTATATATTTGGGGCGAACACAATAGCGTGTTCCCTCCCTTTTTTGGCTTCCAAAAAATATCCCAAAATCCACCACTAATGTATCTGCATGGATTTGTGATAATTGTGTACCCCCTTGCCATGCTGGCCCCAATTCTCATTGGTGACTTAATCTCTACGAATGGAAGTTGTGCATTCAAGGTCTTGCCCACCTCCCTCTCACCATGCACTTGCATCCAATTCACCGTGCTGGAATGAATGGAATTTCTTCCACGTCGTCTACTATCCATTGAATGGAAAATCATGTGTTTGTGTCACCCTCTTAAATCCAGCATTGCCGGGACTTTGTATCCACCCGACTACTACTTTTCGATCCTCTGTATGAATGAGATGAAGCTGGTTGATTCTTTCCGCAATCTTCTCAGTTGTCAATTATCGGTCATTCTCGAGCTTATTTAATCTAATCACATCTTCTTGCACACTGTTTCTTCTGTTATGATGATGCAACCGAACATTCATGTTGTATTCCATCAAGCGCTTTCTGAGTTCCCCCCAACTTAGAAACAATACGGAAAATGGCTGATCCAACCGGATGACAGTCCCACCAAAAATCATCCACCATTATTCGGAATCCATCCATCAAGAGCCACAACGCTCAATTCTGAAAAAGGAAAGTTGTTAACGCATATAGTAGTATTATCTGTACCTCTTCTCTATTTTATTTTTCATTGTATGCTTTATGTAATTTACCCATAGGCTACTCTCCTATATAAGAGAGCCTAGGGCTTATGGAATTAACAAGTCATTTTGTTTTTCCCAACATGGTATCAGAGCGACGGTCCTAGACCGGAGTTCTCGAAACCCTAACCCTAACCCCACCACACCCGCCGGCCTCTTCTTCTTGCTCCATCGGCGCCGCCCGAGCTCGGCTTTGTTCCATCGGCGCCGCCTCTCCAATCGCTGTTGCGCCACCGCGAGTGCACGCCTCGCCTCCTCCGTGCAGCGCCTGTGCGTGCATCCTTGCACGTGCATCTGTGCGCGCATCCTGCGCCTCCTTGCGCGTGCTGTAGCACCTGTGCGTGCATCCTTGCGCACGCTGTAGCACCTGTGCACGCCCCTGCGCCTCCCTGCACCTGTGCGCCATCACCTATGCGCGCCCGTAGCGTATCTCCAGTGCAGGCCTAGTGCATCTCCAGTGCACGCATCCCCTGTCGCGTGCATCTACTATCCAGGATCTACGCGTGCATCTTCTCTGTGCCTGCGCATGATTCTCGCGCGCGTGTAGGGCTTAGCACGCACATCTTCATAGGGATAGTTGCTTGAGGTCTACACATGCAACTAATCCCGTCTATGTCATTGTAGACGAAGCTCATCTTCTGTCAATCGCTCCAATCTTCCATCTCCAGTATGTCAGAAAGCAAGGCGGATATCCCATCTATTGGCGCCTTTCGTGGTCCAACGCTTATTGTCAAGATGGACGGTACAAACTATGAACTGTGGGCAATGCAGTTCATGAGTATGATGAAGTCAACAGGTAAGAAGCACATTCTTACCGAACCTGAGCCTGCAGAGAAGACTGGAGTCAATGCCTCTTGGGAGGCCGATGATGCATATGCCAAGGTTTGGCTATCTGGTACGTTAGCTATTGAAATTGCCAATGACATCCTACATCAACCCACAGCCAAGGATATGTGGGATATTCTGGCGGCAACATACTCTCAGACGAAGAACGAGACGAAGATTCTGCAACTTCAGCATGACATATTTACAATAAAGCAGAATGGTCGCCCTTTACATTCTCTCTATACATCACTGAGAGGGATGTTCGAGAAGCTCTATAGCTTCATGCCTCTTACTGCCACGCCAGAACAACAGAAGACATACAGGAATGCGACCATGGTGGGTGTGTTCCTGGCTGCACTCGATCCAGAGTATGAGGCGACACGATCACAGATTTTGGCTGACTCGACTATTCCTCCCATGGAGGAAGCTTTTCATAGATTGAGTCGGATCACAGTTCCTTCCACGGCTGCGAGTCAGAATTCTTCAGCTATGGCAGCCAAAAGAGGTCGCGGATTTCATCACCAGGACCGTGGACGTGGACCTCGTGGAAGGGGTGGCCGCACTAGGCCAACATGTACCTACTGTCACTGAGTTGGACACAATGAAGATACATGCTACTCGAAGCATGGATTTCCTGCATCCGCACGAGCTGCTGAGCAGATAGAGCCTCCATCTGCTGCTACTTTGGATCAACGGTTCGACGATCTTGTTGCTCGTCTGAGGGGCATTATTCCACCATCTGGACCAGCACCGACTGCAGAGAGTCATTCTGATGCCGCTGCTTCTGCCTCTGCATCTACCAGTGCCTCAAGTAGTATACTTGTACTCAACAGTAGTAGATCAGATAATATACCATGGATTATGGACTCGGGCGCTATACATCACCTATGTGGCGACCAGAGTCTACTTACAGGATACACTCAGATCCCTCCAGGACGGACTGTAGTAATTGCCAATGGTACACATTCCCCCATCACCGGTCTGGGGGAGATTAGATTGACATCTTCTATGCAGCTCAAGAATGTGCTACATGCACCTGCTTTTTATGAATTTGTTATCAATTAGTCAGATTACGAAGGATCTACATTGTCGGGCAATTTTTGATCCATCTTCTTTGATTTTTCAGGACATCCGTATGGGCAACGTGATTGGTCGTGGCTATGAGCAAGGAGGCCTCTACCGCCTGATTCATACCCCATTTGCTGGAGCCTCATCCTCTCCTTCTGGACAAGTATCTACTTTATTGTGGCATCTGCGCTTTGGTCATTTACCGCTTCAGAAGTTGCGTCAAATGTTACCGTACAGTCTTCCTCACACACCTATTCAGTGTGAGGCGTGTCAGTTGGGAAAGCATCACATGTCGTCCTTTCCCAGTCGTCCAGGTCGGAGTAGTACCTCCAAGTTCGAGTTATTTCATATTGATGTCTGGGGTCCGAGTCGTGTACCTGATCATCAGGGACACATATTTTATATAGTATTTGTTGATGATTTTTCTAGAGTGTCATGGGTGTTTCTGATGAAAAATAAATCTGAAGCAGGAAATATCATTATCCATTTTTTGAATGAAATACAAAATGTTTTCTCCACATCTGTGAAGTTTGTGAGAAGTGATAATGCTCTAGAATTGTGCACCAATATTCTTGCAAATTATTACTCCTCAAAAGGGATCGTTCATCAAACTTCTTGTTCTCATACATCTCAACAGAACGGAATTGCTGAAAGAAAACACCGTCACCTTCTTGATGTCACAAGATCACTACTTGTACAGAGTCATGTTCCCTACTCCTACTGGGGTGATGCAGTTCTTACTGCATGTTACCTAATCAACCGTATGCCTTCTTCTGTCTTGAATGAACAGATTCCGTTTTCACTCATTCATCCTGGCAAGGATCTGTTCACTCTTACTCCTCGTGTGTTTGGGTCGGTTGCATTTGTCCATCAGTTGTCGCCTGGTACCGACAAGCTCTCTCCTAGGGCTGTCAAGTGTGTCTTTGTTGGGTACTCCAGAACTCAAAAGGGGTACAAGTGCTTTGATCCTCTGCGTCGGCGGTATATGATCAGTGCAGATGTTACATTTTTTGAATCTGTTATGTATTTTTCAGCCTCAGGAGACAAGCAGCTACCACCTATACCTCCTGATGCCCTATACATGACACCTCCACCTCAGATGCCGTCACCACCACCACCACCACCTCATATGCTGTCACCACCACCACCACCACCACCACTACCACCACCACCTATCTCACCGCTACCGTTCCACTATACCCGTAAGCCTCCTCCCGCTCATGGTCATGACTCGTCCACTAGCTCGCCTATGGTATGTAATGAAAATATTACTATTGATGGATCTGACGATATTTCTGAGCAGGATATGGTGCAGGGGCCAGATGAGACTACAACTGTTTTGGATGTTCCCATTGCTCTACGCAAGTCGAAGAGGAGCTGTGCTAAATATCCATTATCAGCATCCGTGTCTTTGAAGAGGCTATCTGGAGATTTCAGGTCATTTATTGTGGCACTTTCAGCTATAGATATTCCACGAAATCATCATGATGCTCTGCAGGATAGCAGATGGCGGCTAGCAATGGAGGAAGAAATGGTGGCACTTCAGTCCAGAGGAACTTGGAGTTTGGTTCCTATACCTCCAGATGTGAACCCAATAAGCTGCAAGTGGGTGTTTACAGTGAAGCACAATGCAGATGGCTCTATTGACAGGTACAAGGCACGTCTGGTTGCACGTGGCTTCACACAGACATACGGGGTGGATTACCTTGGCATATTCTCGCTTGTGGCACGCCATTCCACTCTACGGATCTTGTTGTCAGTTGCAGTTGCTCGAGATTGGCCGCTTCATCAGTTGGACGTGAAGAATGCATTCCTATATGGAGATTTGCAGAAAGAGGTTTATATGCAACAGCCACCTGGTTTTGCTGTTGAGGGGGAGTGTTCCAAGATATGCATGTTACATAAGGCTATCTATGGCCTTAAGCAGAGCCCCTGAGCATGGTTTCAGAAGCTCTCAGATCTCTTCGAGAAACAAGGATACAAACGCTCCAATGCTGATCATTCCTTGTTTGTACAGAAGACTGCTAGAGGTATCATTGTGATTATGGTTTATGTTGATGACATCTTGATTACAGGAGATGATGAGCAGGGCATAAAGCATGCGAAAGAAATGCTGGGTAGTGACTTTGTCACTAAGGATCTTGGTGTCCTTAGATATTTTCTGGGGCTTGAATTTGCTAGAAATTCATATGGGTTAGTAATGTCACAAAGGAAATATGTTACAGATCTGTTGAGTGAAACAGGTATGCTTGGGTGTCGACCTGCTACGACACCAATGGACCCCAGCATGAAGCTTTATGAAGATAACACAGAGGAGGTGGACAGGAGAAGATACAGAGAACTGGTAGGCAAACTGTTGTATGTCACGATCACTAGACCAGATATATTATTTGCAGTGAGTCGTGTGAGCCAGTTCATGGAGCAACCACGCCAGTTGCATATGGATGCAATACATATGATTCTTAGATATCTCAAATCTTCTCCAGGTGCAGGTCTGCTATTCAAGAAAGGAAAAGAAAGGAAAGGGGATTTCGATCTCAGCATGTGCAGATGCAGACTATGCGGGATGTCCCAAGGACAGGAAGTCCACCTCAGTGTATGCCGTCTATGTTGGAGATGCCCTAGTCTCATGGAGAAGCAAGAAACAGACGGTGGTAGCTATACTAGTGCTGAATCCGAATATAGGGCTATGGCCCAGGCTACTACAGAAATGATGTGGGTGAAAGCTATGCTTACAGACCTATGTTTAGATGTACCACTTCCTATGAACTTGGAATGTGATAATCAGGCTGCCTTGTTCATTGCAAACAACCCAGCATTCCATGAGCGGACCAAGCACATTGAGGTGGACTGTCACTTCATACGTGACATGATTCAGAAAGGATTCATTGCTACGTCTCATGTTACCTCAGAGAATCAGACTGCGGATATATTCACCAAAGCATTGCTACGAAGCCCATTTCAGAAGTGTGCTTCCAAGCTGAGCATGATTGATATCTATGCTCCATCTTGAGGGGGAGTGTTAACGCATATAGTAGTAGTATTTGTACCTCTTCTCTATTTTATTTTTTCATTGTATGCTTTATGTAATTTACCCATAGGCTACTCTCCTATATAAGAGAGCCTAGGGCTTATGGAATTAACAAGTCATTTTGTTTTTCCCAACAAAAGTTGTTTGACCCCTTTCCCAGAATCCAAAAGCAACAACACATGATCAGAGTGTACAGACTAACGCCTTTTGACCACCTTAGAGAAAAGTTGCATTGCCTGTCAAACACCAAAAAATGGTCAATGCGACAGCACGATATGGATTTCCTCCATGTATAGTGACGACCCAATGATGAACGCTCCCGCACCCTATGTTAATTCGAGCAAATTAATGTCCAAATTAAAGTTAAGTGTTCGTTGCAGTCGGATACGAGAGGTTAATCAAAAACCACTTATGGATTAATCTGAAGTTAATTTCAAGCGGCAATAATTTTTTTACTTGGTGGAGTCCAAGGTTGATCTCAGGGAGGCAACTGTCTCCTTAGGTGAATTACAGCAATTTTCAAGTGTTGATGTTCGAAGATCAATTTTTTTTTTGGTCTTTTTAATTTCTATGCAGACATATGTAGACAAATCTCAGCCAATTTAACGTTGAATTTAATTGATGTGTCAAATGAAGTCCAAAAAATAATGAAAATTGGCCAGACAGTTATTTATGACGAAAATGACCTACAATAATTTTTTTGGAATTTTTCGACTCAAAATGAATTTACTGTGAATTAAATAAACAGACAGAGTGATTTTCAGAATTCAATTTTTAATAAATATCAAATCACAATTTTTCCAAGAACTAAAATTACCCTAGGTGGCTCTAATGGGGAGTGACCTAGGAAAATTGACAGAACTGAATTTTACTGTGAAATGAATTTACTGAAATTAATTTAAGAAAATCACTAAACAATTTATTTAGGCCTCGATATGCGTGCGAATGATATGAAATTTTTATGGAGTGTTGAAAATGATGTCCTTAAGCTACTGTGAATTTTTGATAATTTTTTTTGCAGGCACAGATAATTAACTAAAAATCAAAAGGCATCACTGGGCAAAATATGTCAACAATGCACCAATTAATTCATTGATAATTCAAATAAGCCTACAAAAATCAGACACGTGTACTGATATGCATAGGACAAAATTTCCAACAACATGCAATTTTTGGAATTTCAAAATGATGTAAAATGCAATCTGGGGATGCGTGCAAACACAGGGGTGTAAATGCAATACAGGAAATCAAAATTACAATAAGCAAATATGCTGACAGGGACTAAAATGCAATTACCGATAATATGCAGGACTTCTATGCAATTTCTCCACGAAACACGTGCTCCTCACGTGGTGACTGCTTCACAGGGACCTTTTTGCGATTTCTGCAAGCTCCAGGGGTGTCTGTGCAAATAACCCAGGCCGCACGTGCTCCTCACGTGGGGCGACCTAGGTTCGGAAGGCGTCGGAGGCTCGGAGTAAGGCTCGGGTCCTTCTGGAGGTTCGGACTAGCCTCGGGGCAGCTTCGGGTCACCCGAGCCTAGGCTTGGGAGGCCGAGGCTCGGATGCGTTGACGTGGCGGCCGGAAGGCCCTTGGATCAAGATGGATCCAAGGGATGTTGATGAAGACGCGTGGCTCGATCAAGATACGTCAGATCTGCGTTGATCTGACGGCTCCTGTCTTCTCCCAATGTTGATGACGCGGAGGGCTGATCGCCGTTAGATCCTGGACGATCCAACGGTGCTGGCGAGGCGCGGCTGAGGGGCGACGTGGCGGCCTGAAGAGTCGTCCGATCCGAGGGATGATCAACGGTCGAGGAAGAGGGCGGCGAAGGGACGCGTGGCGAGGCGTGGACCGTTCGATCAGATGATCGAACGGTGGCTGCTTCTTCTTCTCTAACAGTCCTCCGCCGCCTGCGGAGGAGAGGCCTGTGCTCCGGTGAAGGCAGCCGTGCTCCGCCTCGGTTGCCAAGCTCCGGTGATGAGCTTCGTCAGCTCCCACCTAGCTCGGAAGAAGCGGAAGAGCACGAGGAGGCCTCCGGTGGTCTCTGGATCCCTGGAGGATGGCTGGAGCTCGGTGTCGATGCAACTCGAGGAGAGCTCCGGCGAGGCTCCGGCCAATGATGAAAGTAGCACCTGCAAGTGTTAAATATAGAGCCGGAGCTCGTGCGTGCGTTTGTGGAGACGTGATGCTGGTTGGCGAGGCCTAAGGCGACGTGAGGTGGTCAGGCGACGTTGCTCCGGCCAAGTGGCGGAGCTGGAAATCGATGGACGGTGGAGTGGAGCGTCTGAAGGTGCGGAGGGGTCAGCGAGGATGAGAGCTCCGACGCGGAGCTCGGCGGAGTGAAGGCGAGGCGCGAAGATGATCGTGGTCGTGGAATAAAATCGGAAAAGATAAAGGAAAAAGAAGAGCAAGATCGGAGGAGGAATGGAGGGGGTTACCTGGGGATTGGAGCTCCGCTGGGAGTTCCAGGTCGTCGCTCGAGGGGTCGGTAAGGTCCCGAGCTCTAGCAGCTGCTCGGAGGAGTGGCTGCGACATGGCGGTGAGCCGAGGATCTCGCCGGAGAAGAAGCTCTGTCGTCGCTCAACAATTCAGCCAATTGCTGTCACCAATAGGAAGCTTGGAGCTCGAGTGATCTCCCTGGAGTGGCGGATGGGGCTGAATGTGGCCGGCGACTGGGCATTTATAGGATGGAGGTCTCAGCTGGAGTGGAGTTGGCGCGAAGTTTATGGCTGTCGTGGGGCGAGGATAGTGGAGATGGTGGTGTTCGAGGGAGCTGTCGAGGGAGAGGGATGAGTGGGGTGTGTCGTGGGGAGGTCAGCGACCGGCGAGGGTGGCTGACGTGTGCCCAAAAAAGGAAAGGGGGCGCCCTTCCCGCAAGGCAGAGATCGTGGGAGAGAGGGGCGCCCGAGGTAGGAGACGAAGTCTCCACCGTTGGATCTTGTGATCCAACGGTGGGGATCGAAGCGAGATGGAGCGATTACGATTAGATCTGGGATGCCCAGATGAGGGGTTATGAGAGCGCCACGTGGCGCGTTTTGGCGAGGCGCGAGCGGATGGCTCAGATGAAAGGGTAGGGTTGATCTGAGGGTCGAGATTCGCTGGAAGGTGGGCGGCTGTGATGAGAGGATCGGGGGCGCGATCGAGCGGCGTAGATGCCGCCACGTGGCTCACTGAGAGCGCGGCGCTAAGGGACGGTGGAGATGAGGTATGGGCTTTGATCCTACGGTCCATGTGAAGGGCGTGCGTGGCAGCGGCTCGGCCGTTGGATCAGGATGGCCATCCAACGGCGGAAGGCGCGGGCGGATCAGACAAAGGGCAGCGGGCCGCGTGGCACAATCAGAGGGCGCCACGTGGCCTGCTGTGAATGGCTGGAGAAAGAAATACGTGTAGGAAGAAGAGGAAGCCGAATTTGGAAAAACTCAAAACATGAAAGTTGTAGATCTTGAAGAGATCTACAAGTTTCATGTTGACCAAAGACGGGGATGAGGTCAAATATGATACATAAATACAAGGATACATAAATATACATATGTAGTATACAAAATTACCCAAAAACCCAAATTTCTCATACAAGCTCCGATTTCAATGAAATCAATCTCATTTTGAAGGTCTTTTAATGTGTAGTACTCTAAGAGTGAGTAGACCTAATTAGGGGTTTGTATGAGGGCTTTATTTGTGTTTTAATGTACACTGGCTTTCAGGATATTTGGGCTATTATACAAGGGATTTTTGGCAATCTTCCCTATATTATTTAAGGAATATACACATATATTATAAAGAAGAAGTTATTTTGATGAAGAGGTATTTTACAGGGGATCTTTGGCTTCTTATTTAAATGCAGATGAGCTGCTAAAATGCATGAATTATGGATGCATGCATGAGTGTTATTTATGCAAGATAAAAGGAAATATGCCTCTATTTTCTCGGGAACAAGGCTCTATTTTTGACTTTTGGAGTGATGAATCACAGATTCATCACCCAACTGACCTAACATCAAGTTCGCCTCTCATTCTCGACATGTCTTCCAAACGTAAAATCAAGTTAAAATCCCCATTATGATCCATGTTTGGTGCATAAAGGAGGATCTTTTTGATCGCTTAATGTGCCATATTTACAAGGTTAATACGAACTTGGAGATTGGGAATGGAGATGCTTACATTGGTAGAGGAATGGTGTGCTTGCAGTTGCAGATCACTTCCCAAGGATTTTTGCATTGGCTGCTCATAAGGATGCACTGGTTATTGATGTATGGGAGAATAGGGTTTGGTGCACTTTCATTTCCTCCGTTTTTTTGGGCCTTTGGCTGCAGGAATATTAGGATTGATCCGTGAGCTAGGGGAATTAGAGGGTCCTTCCCGGGTGCGCGATTACTAGACCTGGTCAGACAATGGTTTCTCAGTGAAGAAGGCATATAAATGCCTCATGTCTGGGTCTACTGCGAGAGTGGGAGCTGAGGCTGACGATTATAGATTGATTGGAGATAATCTCTTTGCCACAAGTGAAGATCTTTCTTTGGCAAATGAGAAAGGGTCGCTTGATGACAAAGGATATTAGAGCCAAGTGGAATGATACTATTTGTCCTAGATGTGAGATTGCCGCAGAATGCATTGAACATGTGTTCTTCGGATGCCATTATTGAAGGGGGGCTGGTGCATTATGGATTTCTCTTGGTTGGACTACTCTGGTTCGAGTGGCCTCTGGGCATCTATGCGGTCGGCATGCGTGGATTCTCAAAATGGCTACTTGCTTCCGTTTGGCCATTTCTTGTGTCATTATGCTATCAAGGAATGACGTGTTTTTTGGGAGAGGTTATATGGAGAATGCATACTATCATGCTGGGACCCTATTTATGACCTGGTTTGTGTAATTTCTTTTTAGCCTAATTAACTTGGGTGTGACTCACCTTGAGTTCACACCCTCCTTTTCATTTAAAAAAATAAGGGTCTCAGGTTAGAGCCTCTGTTACTCAAATATTCATTACTTTATCCGATATCGCATGTTGGATTCCTAACGAATACACATATCCAAGGACTCTCTTATGATGGATTTGGACAGTAACTGGAAAATCTTGATGTGTTTTAGTGTAATTCACTTTTGTACTTATTCATTGGGATCTGAGTTTAAGACTTAACAGACTTCAAGTTCCACAAGTCTTCTATTCAAGACTCCTCAACTTACCTAATCAGAACAAGTCTACATACACAAACCCTAATGACTATGAATCCTTTCATGCAATGTAAGTGATAGCTGACTCCCCACCTCAGAAGTAGCAAAGAAACAACCTCCCCTAACCTGGTAACTCTAATGCCTCGGTCTAGCAACTCTTTCCTCGAGAAGCGGGGTATTCCCTTCTAAGTTCAAGTTCAACCGGCTCAAGAAGAGGAGGAAGAAGTATAGACTTTTGGAAGCTCAGCCAGTGTAGCTATGTCTCCCGCTGCAAGTACATGGTGACCACAAGCTTTTGCTTTTCTTGACTACATACACTCCGGTGGGGTTATTAAATTTTCAATCCGACCCACCACTTTTTTGGAGTTCTTTTTGGCATTTTTTTTTCATGCCTTTGTACAACATATATACATGGTGCAGCATAGATAAGAAATTTCCTCTTGAGCCAGTAGACTATCCCTCTTTTGAAGCTTTATTGCAACCCACTGCTTCTGTCCTCAGCCTTCATCACCACTAGTCCAAGTTGAGACGCACTTCCTTCACTAGAAGAAGAAGAGAGGTTCCGCCTAGAAGTACTACCCTCATATGCTACCCCAAGCTAAAGGAAACTGTCTCCTTATCACCTCATCCGTAGAGAGCCATGTGTAAAGTGCTGGTGCATGTTAAGCCATTGTCTCCAAGAGTCATGTGTGTGTTGTTAAGTGCTCTATTCAGGCTTGTCAAGATGACATATGAACATAGACTTGGAGACTTAAAGAATTAAGTCATCTGACCTGAAAAATCTTAACTCCAGTTCCTAGAAGGTTCCTCTGAAATTAGGTGGATTAAGATCAAATCAAGTCCATCCTCAATATCTACTCATAACTTGGTTCAGAACCCACTAGCTTTTCACCTCGCATAAGCAACTTATGCAAATGAGATGAGATGTCATGCTATGAAGATGCAAGACTCTTTTTATTTTTCTATGCAGAGATGCTATGCAAGAGTAAATAAGAAGCCTATTTATTAAAGGAATTTTTTTTTGTTTTGTTTTTTTTTTGTCAACATTTTTTACCCACCCGTAATTATTGTAATATATATACAAAAATACGTGAAAGTACGAGCTATGGGTAAAGTATACACGCCCCCCTATACTTAGCGTGTGCTATGTCCTCAGAGCACTAAGAGCGAGGAAAAAGACATAGCTCGTGCTAAGCGTAGGAGAGCCAAGAAGTATAGAAATCATCTCACCCCCCTATACTTAGGCTATGGCAGCCTAAGTATTAGAAGGAGATCAAAAATGGGGTGGATGCGGAAAAGATGGAAATGGATGAGTAGATATAATGCGGGCATCGGTCCCCCCTATACTTAGGCTTAGGTCAACCTAAGTATCGGTAGGAAATGAGTATGAGGACCGATGTGATCTGGAGGATGTACAGTGAATCGACTCGGGTGACCCCTCCCCCCTATACTTAGGATCTGGTTATCCTAAGTATAGTCCAAGATAGTGATCTGATGAGGCGGGGATGGGTTACTAAAGTCGCGGAAGAAAGGGTAGGTTGTACAAGAATGATGATATATACAGATGAGTCGGTCTGAATCTTTTTGGAGATGCTGCGGATGGCTGGAGTTTACTGCTGCAAGGTCTCATACGCGGCTTGATGTGAATCTGCTGTATCTGTCTCGCGCATGAATACAATCTCCTCGACATGGACTAACTGCTCATTGGATTCAACGAAGTGTTTCAACAGCTGTCCATTCACCAGGAATGTCGGTGCGTCATCTGCGAGATCTGAGATCTCGACACATCCACTATCATGCACCGTACGGACGACAAATGGTCCCGTCCACTTAGACTTCAACTTGCCTTGGAAAATCTTCAGCCTAGCATTGAACAACCATACCTTCTGTCCAGGAACAAAGGTCTTTCGTCTGATATATCTATCATGCCAACGCTTCACCTTGTCCTTGTACACCAAACTGTTGTCGTATGCTCGGTTTCTGACTTCCACAAGTTCATTCAGATCCATGTCTCTCTGTTTCTGACCCAGGTGTGTGTTCCAGTTGACCTTCTTTATTGCCCATTCTGATTTGTGCACTAACTCTGCGGGCAAATGGCACGGCTTTCCGAATACCATTCGGAATGGGGAGGTGCCTAACGGTGTCTTGTAAGCCGTCCTATACGCCCAGAGGACTTGATCCAAGATCTGAGACCAGTCCTTCCTGTCCGGGCGGACAAGCTTTTGCAATATGGTTTTCACCTCCCTATTCGACACCTCAGCCATACCATTGGTTTGTGGGTGGTAAGGACTTGCGACACGGTGTTCGATGCCGTAGTCCTTCAGGAGTTTCTTCACCTCCCGATTCACAAAGTGGCTACCCCCATCTGATATCATCATTTTGGGGATCCCAAACCTAGAGATTATGTTCTCTCTGATGAATTTACAGACAGTCCTGCTGTCTGCGGCTCGGGTCGGGATAGCCTCCACCCATCTGGATAAGTAGTCTACCGCAAGAAGGATGTATTCAAACCCGTGGCTGGCAGGGAATGGGCCCATGAAATCGATGCCCCAGGCGTCAAAGACATCACAAATGATGACCGGCTGCATTGACATCTCATCCTTGGAACCAACGGTTCCTCCCATTCTCTGGCAAACTGGGCACGACTTCGCGAAGGTGGTGGCATCACGAAACAGAGTCGGCCAGTAGAAGCCACACTGAAGTACTTTCCATGCGGTCCTCTTCCCTGAGTGGTGTCCTCCTGCCTCTAAGCTATGGCATAAAGAAAGGACACTCTGGTATTCCTCCTGAGGAATACAACGTCTCCAGACACAATCCGGTCCTTCAAAGAAAAGGATCGGATCCTCCCAATGGTAGTGTCTAGCATCCGACTTGAGTCGGTCGATTTGGCTCTTGGGCCAATCCTCGGGAACTTTCTTAGAGACAAGATAGTTCACGATATTGGCATACCATGGGAGTGAGTCGATAACAAAAATCGACTCGTCAGGGAAGGAGTCTCGAATTGGTGAAACCTCGGAAGTATTAAGATCTTCGAGACGAGAAAGATGATCGGCCACTACGTTCTTCTTACCAGGTTTATCACGGATATCCAAATCAAACTCCTGGATAAGTAAAATCCAACGAAGAAGACGTGCCTTTGCGTCCTTCTTCTCCATTAAATATCGCAGTGCCGTGTGGTCTGTGAACACGGTTACCTTGGATCCGATTAAGTGGGATCTGAACTTGTCCAAGGCAAAAACTACCGCAAGCATTTCCTTTTCGGTAACTGTATAGTTACGCTGAGCAGAATCAAGCACTTTGCTTGCGTAGTGAATTGCAAACGGGACGCCATCTCTTCTTTGTCCCAATACAGCCCCAACAGCATAATCTGAGGCGTCCGTCATGATCTCAAAAGGTAGAGACCAATCTGGGGCTTGTAAAATAGGTGCGTCCATGATCATTCCTTGTAGAAGCTTAAAGGCCTCAAGACATTTGTGATCTACAATAAACTCCGTGTCTTTGCCTAAAAGCTCAGTTAGCGGTCGGGCAATCTTGGAAAAGTCCTTGATAAATCTTCGATAAAATCCGACATGCCCGAGGAACGACCGCAACTGTCTTATGTTGGTTGGTGGCTTGAGTCGTCTGATCACGTCCACCTTGGCAGGGTCAACCTCCATTCCTCTCTTGGAGATGACATGCCCCAACACTATGCCCTCCGTCACCATGAAGTGACTTTTCTCCCAGGAGAGCACCAGATTGACCTCACAACATCTTTTGAGGACTCGGTCCAGATTCCTAAGGCAGGAATCAAAAGAGTCGCCGTGGACCGAGAAGTCATCCATGAAGACTTCCAGGAATTCGCCGACCATTTCGGCGAATACAGCAATCATGCACCTCTGAAAAGTACCTGGAGCATTGCATAGCCCAAAGGGCATGCGCCTGAAAGCATAAGTACCAAAGGGGCATGTAAACGTGGTCTTTTCCTGGTCCTCAGGAGCTATGGCTACTTGATTGTAGCCCGAAAACCCATCAAGGAAGCAGAAGAATTCTTTTCCCGCTAATCTTTCTAAGATCTGATCAATGAATGGTAAAGGGAAATGATCCTTCTTCGTCGCGGCATTCAAGCGTCTGTAATCCACACAGACGCGCCACGACGTGGGTATTCTCGTCACGATCTCCTCTCCGTCCTCGTTGGTGGTTGTCTGAATTCCCGACTTTTTCGGGACAACATGGATTGGGGCCACCCACTTAGAGTCGGAGATTGGGTAAATGAAAGCCGCGTCGCACCATTTTTCGATCTCTTTTTTCACCACTTCTCGTAAATTTGGATTCAATCGGCGTTGGAATTCACGAGAAGGTTTGGCTTCGTTTTCCAAGTAGATATGATGCGAACACAGAGCGGGATTTATCCCATGGAGATCGGAAATGCTCCAGCCTATAGCCTTACGGTTTTTCTCCAGGATCTCTAGCAAGCGAGATTCCTGCTCCTCGGTCAATTGCGAACTGATAATGACCGGAAATTTCTTTTCTTTGCCCGCAAGGAAGGCATATTTCAGTGTTGTGGGAAGAGCTTTGAGCTCAGGAAGATTGTGATCATCTAAGAAGTCTGGCTCAATCTGATCTGGTTCAGTGTTGGAAGTGGCTGAATCATTTTCTGTAATAGCTGCCACCAAGCGCGGCTCTGGAGTCGGATCGTCAAAATTTTCCATACAATCGGCAAACGCCTCGTCCGACTCGCCATCCTCATCTTCCGATTGTCCTAAGGATGTAAGGACTGACAGGCCCAACTGGGCCTCTACGTCATCGAAGATGTAGGGCGATGCAGGTTCAGAGCTGTACTCGTTCCTCAGAATCTCGCAGACTGACTCATGCACTGGATCATCTTCAGAGGAGATGGACACATTAATGCTGGCTGGGTTCTGTCTCCATGGCCCAACTAAGTCTACATGTTCACAGTCTGTCTCGGAAGAAGAGTACTCGGTGCTGGATTCGGAGTCCGGTCTCTGCCATCTCGTCTGCTTCATCTCTAGTTCCTCATCTCCGCCGGGAGTTTGGAACTGAATCTTCCCAGTCTTATAATCAAATAAGGCCCCTGCAGTTCTGAGGAAGGGCCTACCTAAAATAATCTGGGAATCTCTCCAATTACGAGGGGTTTCCATATCTAGGACAGTAAAGTCCACCATGTATTCTTGCCCCTCGACTCTGATCACAATGTTCCTTAACTCTCCTTGGGACCTCTTAGTGGATTTGTCAGCAAACTGCAAAATAGCTCTAGATTTCCTAAGAGGTCCGAGATTAAGCCGCTCATAGAGGGCTGTGGGCATTAAGTTAATTGAGGAACCATTGTCCAGGAGAGTGCGTGCAAACTCAATGTCATCAACATGACTCACTACATAGTGTGCACCCATGTCTCTTCGTTTCCGAGGAAACGAGTTCTTTATTGCACAAGTCGTGGCTATTGATAGAACGTGTTTCTCAACACGGCTTTTGGTCTTCCTGCTAACCCTAGTAGGTGTGCATCTCACCTTAAGGTATTTTTGGAATGCAGGGGTCATTTCCACGAACTTGTCAAAAGGGATTGTGACCTTGATGTGTTTATTGCAGAATTCAGCCATCTCAGGGTCATCTTTTTGGATTTTTTGGATTTTCTTCTTTCCACCTTTAAGAGCTTGGGGGAAAGGGATTATTAACTCAGGTTCTGGAACTGAAAGATTTTCATTTGCTGCTGAAACTGAGTTCTGAACAAGACTCTGACTCGGACTTTTATACAGACTCTGACTCGGACTCTGACAAACAGGAAAATGATTGGGCGAAACCGGCGATGCTTCTTCCGCTTCTTCTGGATGGTCCTCCTCAGATGGAGGTGCGGGCTCATCGGCGTCGTCGGACTCAAAGTGGATGTGGGAATGCTGCTTCGAGGACTCAGATGTCCTCTTCTTCTTTTGGTGGTGGTGATGGGGATGCTCCTCCTCTTCTTCCTCCGAATTCTCCTCAGGTAGATTCTCGGAGGTTCCTTCCTTTCGTGCCCGTGCCCGATCAGGTATGGTCACGGTCCTTCCGCTCCTGAGGGACATATGATTAACATTATCGTACGAAAGGATCTCATGTTCAGATAGATAATTATCTGAATAATATACCTGATCTCGAGGTCGGTTCTGGCCCTGGTGCAGGCTGTTTGGGTTGGCCTGAACCTGTGCGGGAATTGGGGTCCTTGGCGCCATTTGTTGGTCCTGGGCACGAGAAACCCGATTGATGTCGGTTCTCATATCCAAGTAGTCATTCTGTATCTGTTGGACCCTATCAGACAGGGTCTGGATCGCCAAGGTGAGTGACTCCAATTCGGTGGGCTGGGCTTGCTGCGGTGTTGATGCCGTCCTAAATTGGCCCTGCTGGCCATGCCGATACTGCTGCTGATGGGACGGTGCTGGCCCCTGCTGGTAGGTGCGCTGCTGCGGCTGGTACCCATGATCTGGCCTGGACTGGTATCGCGGGACTGTGACGGGCCTGGTCTCTTGGTAGACTGGGGTGGGGCGGTGTGCCTGATCCTTCCCCATCTCGATTTGCCGGACTAGTGGGTCCCGGCTATACCAAAGCCCGTTGATCTCGTATACAGGCGGAGGCTCCTCATATTCTGTTTCCGCTGGTGGGGGTGCATGATGGTTCGGCTGGGTATAAGTCTGATCCCAGCTACTTTGAGACCTCGGTGCCTGTTCCTGTACAAGATGGACTCGGTGTACAGGTACAGGTGGTGCAGAAGGGGTGGGTAGCTTAATCTTAGCTACCTTTTCAGAGAGTTCCTCCACTTTCTTGGGAAGGCTTGAAAGAGACTCCATCTCCGCGACTCTCTTGTGGATCTGCTCGACCATGGTAAGCTTGTCAGCGATCATCCCCATGCTGGGGATGAGGTCCTCAGTCAGATCTGCAACAGTCCTTCTAGTTGTCTCATTGGATAAGATTGAGGGAGACAACTGATAGGCCCTTGTGGCCTGTGACCTGCCGGTTTCTGCCATCTGCTCTAGGATCTTCCATACAGCATGCTCGTTCTTGTTCAGATAGCTTCCTCCACAGGCGGCACTGACTAACCCCTGCATCTCTGGGGTTAGACCACAGATCAAGGTCTGGACTAAGATCGCCTTTGAAATGCCGTGGCAGGGGCATTTCTGTACTAAGTCATTGAACCTGTCCCAAGCCTCATGGAACGGTTCGCAGGCTCCTTGAGTGAAGCTGGCGATCTTTGTTCTCATCTGGTTAGTTCTACTGAGAGGGTAGAACTTCTTCAAGAAAAGGTCCTTGAACTGCATCCAAGTGGTACATACCACCCCTAGATTCTTCAGCCAATGAGCAGCCTTATCACCTAAGGCAAAAGGGGTGGCCTTCAGCCGAATATAATCTTGGCCAACATTGGGATGGCTAAGATTGTTGCACACCAACTCGAAGTCACGGAGGAAAGTGTATGGTTCTTCATTAAGATTTCCGTTGAACTTCGGAAGCAAACCAAGAAAGTGGGGCTTCAACTCAAATGCCTGGGCGGGAACTGCGGGTGCCAACCAGTTCTGAATCTCGTTCTCCGTCGGGTTATAGGTATCGACCATTGGTCGGTCGATTCCTTCTGCTGCTATGATTTGTCCCATCCGTGCAGTGAGATCTGCATTCCTCTGTTCGGCATCAGCGAGGCGGGCAAGAATCTGTTTGATTTGTTCCTCATCTGGTGGAACTTTCGGCGGCATCTTGTCCTCTAGTTCTGGGATTTGGAAAATAAGACCGGTGTTAGAGGGCAAATCAAGGAAGGGATTACCGAGGCAATGATCTTCCTCGGTAATCTCGGAGGAGATAAAAGGGTTGGTTTGAGAGTAACCACCCTGAGCATGTGGGAACCAGGACTCAAGAGGGTCATGAGTCCTGGGTGGTCCAAGGTGCGCTCGGACCGAGGAAGATGAGTTACTTGGGGGACTCATAGAGAGATCAGTGAATAGTGCGTCGAGATCTCCCCAATCACTCATCTTGATGAGGGAAGAAGATAGGGTTTTACTCCTACCTGAAGCAAGCACAAGAACAATCCAAGACCCTGGGTTCACACTCAACACAGTTAAGGACTCAAAGTTGAGTCCAATTTATCTTGTAGTTTTTAAGTGTGATATTCAAGCAAAAATAGCAAGGATTACGCGGCCTAGAGGAAAGTCGGCTTAGAGCCGGATGCGTCTTCCCTGTTTATCCTGTCGCCTAAGATACCGCCGATCCTCCCTTTCTTTGCTCTTATCCGGAGTGGGGACTCAATGACGTGCTCCTATCTACCTGCACTGAGGCGGAGGCTGACAAAGTTTTTAGGCCTTGTCGCAGAGTACCGCTGGTTCGCCCCTATCTACCTGTGAGGGCGGAGGCTACTTGGTACTTGTCAAAGAGTTTAAAAATATCCCACTCGTGATACTTGCTAAGATCAGTTGGCTCGTGATATGGAAGGCGGGGATTTGGGCTCTACCTTAAGGTGTTCACACACACTCAAGTACCCTCACTCAGCCTGAATACAAGGTCGGGGATTAGCCTCCCGCAAACAATTTTCAGATTTTATTCCTTTTTTTTGGTCAATACTGTTAGCAGTCCCGATTAAAGTTAAGTTATCACTGCAATTAGTCCACCACAAAGCACGCCTATCGGACAGTCCCAATTTCCTTTTTAATTTAAGTGAGAAAATCAGGGGGGGGGAATCGAGAAAAGCCGATGCAAGTTGAAATCGATGATGCGTATGCTGAGTAGAGAATACTTACAGTGATCCCTTCGCTTTTTGATGCAGGATGCTATACAGAATTGAAAACTTTACTCTACATGCAAATGCAAGCGATGAAAAGCCGCTCCTAGACAGACAGTTCTATTAGCGTGAAGAACAGTTTAATTTGAACTAAGTCCTGCGGTCTAGGTGCGTCTATTATGTGTAATGTGTGGTCCTATTGATTACGAGCACAAACAGGTCCTAGAGTGGCTCGAGGGGCCGCTAGTGCAAGCTAAATTACAATTCACCCACACAGCACACGGGACACAGTTTCCACTATCTTTACACACGCGAGATCCCAAACGGGAACCGCTGGAAATGATGCGAAAAATGTGGAAAATTATTGAAATTACAGGTTCTCTCAGATCACTCAAACAAATTCAAATGCGTGTTCCTCGAAGCGTCTTTGACTCCGGTGTCCCTCGCACAAAAACAAGTTGAGGTCAGATCAAGAACGACACAAAAAAGATGCAAAAATTTACAAGACAGAGAAATATTCACAAGAAAAACCGGGGGTCAGACTACCCGGGGAAGGAAAATCAAACACTCAAAAATATGCTACAATTAACCTAAGCCGTGCCTCCCCGGCAACGGCGCCATTTTGATGAACGCTCCCGCACCCTATGTTAATTCGAGCAAATTAGTGTCCAAATTAAAGTTAAGTGTTCGTTGCAGTCGGATACGAGAGGTTAATCAAAAACCACTTATGGATTAATCTGAAGTTAATTTCAAGCGGCAATAATTTTTTTACTTGGTGGAGTCCAAGGTCGATCTCAGGGAGGCAACTGTCTCCTTAGGTGAATTACAGCAATTTTCAAGTGTTGATGTTCGAAGATCAATTTTTTTTTTGGTCTTTTTAATTTCTATGCAGACATATGTAGACAAATCTCAGCCAATTTAACGTTGAATTTAATTGATGTGTCAAATGAAGTCCAAAAAATAATGAAAATTGGTCAGACAGTTATTTATGACGAAAATGACCTACAATAATTTTTTTGGAATTTTTCGACTCAAAATGAATTTACTGTGAATTAAATAAACAGACAGAGTGATTTTCAGAATTCAATTTTTAATAAATATCAAATCACAATTTTTCCAAGAACTAAAATTACCCTAGGTGGCTCTAATGGGGAGTGACCTAGGAAAATTGACAGAACTGAATTTTACTGTGAAATGAATTTACTGAAATTAATTTAAGAAAATCACTAAACAATTTATTTAGGCCTCGATATGCGTGCGAATGATATGAAATTTTTATGGAGTGTTGAAAATGATGTCCTTAAGCTACTGTGAATTTTTGATAATTTTTTTTGCAGGCACAGATAATTAACTAAAAATCAAAAGGCATCACTGGGCAAAATATGTCAACAATGCACCAATTAATTCATTGATAATTCAAATAAGCCTACAAAAATCAGACACGTGTACTGATATGCAGAGGACAAAATTTCCAACAACATGCAATTTTTGGAATTTCAAAATGATGTAAAATGCAATCTGGGGATGCGTGCAAACACAGGGGTGTAAATGCAATACAGGAAATCAAAATTACAATAAGCAAATATGCTGACAGGGACTAAAATGCAATTACCGATAATATGCAGGACTTCTATGCAATTTCTCCACGAAACACGTGCTCCTCACGTGGTGACTGCTTCACAGGGACCTTTTTGCGATTTCTGCAAGCTCCAGGGGTGTCTGTGCAAATAACCCAGGCCGCACGTGCTCCTCACGTGGGGCGACCTAGGTTCGGAAGGCGTCGGAGGCTCGGAGTAAGGCTCGGGTCCTTCTGGAGGTTCGGACTAGCCTCGGGGCAGCTTCGGGTCACCCGAGCCTAGGCTTGGGAGGCCGAGGCTCGGATGCGTTGACGTGGCGGCCGGAAGGCCCTTGGATCAAGATGGATCCAAGGGATGTTGATGAAGACGCGTGGCTCGATCAAGATACGTCAGATCTGCGTTGATCTGACGGCTCCTGTCTTCTCCCAATGTTGATGACGCGGAGGGCTGATCGCCGTTAGATCCTGGACGATCCAACGGTGCTGGCGAGGCGCGGCTGAGTGGCGACGTGGCGGCCTGAAGAGTCGTCCGATCCGAGGGATGATCAACGGTCGAGGAAGAGGGCGGCGAAGGGACGCGTGGCGAGGCGTGGACCGTTCGATCAGATGATCGAACGGTGGCTGCTTCTTCTTCTCTAACAGTCCTCCGCCGCCTGCGGAGGAGAGGCCTGTGCTCCGGTGAAGGCAGCCGTGCTCCGCCTCGGTTGCCAAGCTCCGGTGATGAGCTTCGTCAGCTCCCACCTAGCTCGGAAGAAGCGGAAGAGCACGAGGAGGCCTCCGGTGGTCTCTGGATCCCTGGAGGATGGCTGGAGCTCGGTGTCGATGCAGCTCGAGGAGAGCTCCGGCGAGGCTCCGGCCAATGATGAAAGTAGCACCTGCAAGTGTTAAATATAGAGCCGGAGCTCGTGCGTGCGTTTGTGGAGACGTGATGCTGGTTGGCGAGGCCTAAGGCGACGTGAGGTGGTCAGGCGACGTTGCTCCGGCCAAGTGGCGGAGCTGGAAATCGATGGACGGTGGAGTGGAGCGTCTGAAGGTGCGGAGGGGTCAGCGAGGATGAGAGCTCCGACGCGGAGCTCGGCGGAGTGAAGGCGAGGCGCGAAGATGATCGTGGTCGTGGAATAAAATCGGAAAAGATAAAGGAAAAAGAAGAGCAAGATCGGAGGAGGAATGGAGGGGGTTACCTGGGGATTGGAGCTCCGCTGGGAGTTCCAGGTCGTCGCTCGAGGGGTCGGTAAGGTCCCGAGCTCTAGCAGCTGCTCGGAGGAGTGGCTGCGACACGGCGGTGGGCCGAGGATCTCGCCGGAGAAGAAGCTCTGTCGTCGCTCAACAATTCAGCCAATTGCTGTCACCAATAGGAAGCTTGGAGCTCGAGTGATCTCCCTGGAGTGGCGGATGGGGCTGAATGTGGCCGGCGACTGGGCATTTATAGGATGGAGGTCTCAGCTGGAGTGGAGTTGGCGCGAAGTTTATGGCTGTCGTGGGGCGAGGATAGTGGAGATGGTGGTGTTCGAGGGAGCTGTCGAGGGAGAGGGATGAGTGGGGTGTGTCGTGGGGAGGTCAGCGGCCGGCGAGGGTGGCTGACGTGTGCCCAAAAAAGGAAAGGGGGCGCCCTTCCCGCAAGGCAGAGATCGTGGGAGAGAGGGGCGCCCGAGGTAGGAGACGAAGTCTCCACCGTTGGATCTTGTGATCCAACGGTGGGGATCGAAGCGAGATGGAGCGATTACGATTAGATCTGGGATGCCCAGATGAGGGGTTATGAGAGCGCCACGTGGCGCGTTTTGGCGAGGCGCGAGCGGATGGCTCAGATGAAAGGGTAGGGTTGATCTGAGGGTCGAGATTCGCTGGAAGGTGGGCGGCTGTGATGAGAGGATCGGGGGCGCGATCGAGCGGCGTAGATGCCGCCACGTGGCTCACTGAGAGCGCGGCGCTAAGGGACGGTGGAGATGAGGTATGGGCTTTGATCCTACGGTCCATGTGAAGGGCGTGCGTGGCAGCGGCTCGGCCGTTGGATCAGGATGGCCATCCAACGGCGGAAGGCGCGGGCGGATCAGACAAAGGGCAGCGGGCCGCGTGGCACAATCAGAGGGCGCCACGTGGCCTGCTGTGAATGGCTGGAGAAAGAAATACGTGTAGGAAGAAGAGGAAGCCGAATTTGGAAAAACTCAAAACATGAAAGTTGTAGATCTTGAAGAGATCTACAAGTTTCATGTTGACCAAAGACGGGGATGAGGTCAAATATGATACATAAATACAAGGATACATAAATATACATATGTAGTATACAAAATTACCCAAAAACCCAAATTTCTCATACAAGCTCCGATTTCAATGAAATCAATCTCATTTTGAAGGTCTTTTAATGTGTAGTACTCTAAGAGTGAGTAGACCTAATTAGGGGTTTGTATGAGGGCTTTATTTGTGTTTTAATGTACACTGGCTTTCAGGATATTTGGGCTATTATACAAGGGATTTTTGGCAATCTTCCCTATATTATTTAAGGAATATACACATATATTATAAAGAAGAAGTTATTTTGATGAAGAGGTATTTTACAGGGGATCTTTGGCTTCTTATTTAAATGCAGATGAGCTGCTAAAATGCATGAATTATGGATGCATGCATGAGTGTTATTTATGCAAGATAAAAGGAAATATGCCTCTATTTTCTCGGGAACAAGGCTCTATTTTTGACTTTTGGAGTGATGAATCACAGATTCATCACCCAACTGACCTAACATCAAGTTCGCCTCTCATTCTCGACATGTCTTCCAAACGTAAAATCAAGTTAAAATCCCCATTATGATCCATGTTTGGTGCATAAAGGAGGATCTTTTTGATCGCTTAATGTGCCATATTTACAAGGTTAATACGAACTTGGAGATTGGGAATGGAGATGCTTACATTGGTAGAGGAATGGTGTGCTTGCAGTTGCAGATCACTTCCCAAGGATTTTTGCATTGGCTGCTCATAAGGATGCACTGGTTATTGATGTATGGGAGAATAGGGTTTGGTGCCCTTTCATTTCCTCCGTTTTTTTGGGCCTTTGGCTGCAGGAATATTAGGATTGATCCGTGAGCTAGGGGAATTAGAGGGTCCTTCCCGGGTGCGCGATTACTAGACCTGGTCAGACAATGGTTTCTCAGTGAAGAAGGCATATAAATGCCTCATGTCTGGGTCTACTGCGAGAGTGGGAGCTGAGGCTGACGATTATAGATTGATTGGAGATAATCTCTTTGCCACAAGTGAAGATCTTTCTTTGGCAAATGAGAAAGGGTCGCTTGATGACAAAGGATATTAGAGCCAAGTGGAATGATACTATTTGTCCTAGATGTGAGATTGCCGCAGAATGCGTTGAACATGTGTTCTTCGGATGCCATTATTGAAGGGGGGCTGGTGCATTATGGATTTCTCTTGGTTGGACTACTCTGGTTCGAGTGGCCTCTGGGCATCTATGCGGTCGGCATGCGTGGATTCTCAAAATGGCTACTTGCTTCCGTTTGGCCATTTCTTGTGTCATTATGCTATCAAGGAATGACGTGTTTTTTGGGAGAGGTTATATGGAGAATGCATACTATCATGCTGGGACCCTATTTATGACCTGGTTTGTGTAATTTCTTTTTAGCCTAATTAACTTGGGTGTGACTCACCTTGAGTTCACACCCTCCTTTTCATTTAAAAAAATAAGGGTCTCAGGTTAGAGCCTCTGTTACTCAAATATTCATTACTTTATCCGATATCGCATGTTGGATTCCTAACGAATACACATATCCAAGGACTCTCTTATGATGGATTTGGACAGTAACTGGAAAATCTTGATGTGTTTTAGTGTAATTCACTTTTGTACTTATAAATTGACGAGTTAGTTGACTGAACCGAAAATCTGGGATCTTACAATGACTTAGCTAGCACTTCAGGAGCAATCATGGCCAAAAAACTGGCACAGTTAATGAATAGAGGTAGAAACATGGTCTGGAATTACTTCTTTAGATCGATCCTTCGCAAATAGCTTCAGGATATATATGGTGTCTGCATTAGCTATTTAGATGTTGCTTTTAAAAAGGTAATAATTTAACTAAAGCTGGTAATTCATTTTTGACAAAATTTAAAAACTTCTACATGGGCAATTGTTTTCTCTACAACATGTATGTTTTCTCACCGCAGCATATTGTTGTGAGGTTATATATGATTTTTTGTACCTATAAGCTGGAATCTGAATCACCAAAAACTTTTGCACAGCATTGAAACTCATTCTAACTTATGGAAGGTAACTGACAGGTGTCTATGTTCAAGAAAAATTATGACCATCTCACGAAGGAAACCTATTTTAGCATGTATAAGGAAGCCACACGTGGCAACCCCAACTATTTTCTTACTTACGGAAATGGAAAGTCTGCAGCTCGTATTCGAGATCATCTCCGTCCTAATGGTGCACATAGATGGCACAACTACATGAAAACTCCAAAGTAAGATTTCTTCTTCTTCTTAGTTCCTCTATTTAAAGCAATGTTGAAAGTTAAAATGCCTTGACTTTATAGGATGATAAAAACTTTCCTGATAAACCATAAAGTAACTAATGGCTTCGTATATTTTTGTGTCACAGTGAGATAAAACTGGAAGAGGCTGCAATTCTACACTACACTTATGCAAAGTTCTCTGATTTGACTTCAAGGCGTAATCGATGTGGCTGTAAGCCAACAAAAGAAGATGTCAAAAGGTGTTTCATGCTAGATTTCGATAGATCAGTAAGTTCACATCGAGCCATTTACTTATTTTCTATGACATAAACATCAAGCCACCTCTATGATGCTATCTGGTATTATATTCTGTGATATTTCTAGATTAATCATAATTTAGATTTACCATTGTGACGTTCATTCCGGGATCCGGTTACCCGTTTACACAACACTCGTAGTACTATTTTCGAAATCGATTGCATTAGGTTACCTGAAAGTGAGGGAAAATTTTTCGCATTTCGAATGACATTCACAGTTTTAACTAACAAAGCAAAGAAAAAACAGTGTGTAACTAATTTATATTGCATTAATTTTCATATATAGTTACATGTAACAAAAGAAACTGGCATTATGTACATGTATCCGATGTAACAAAAGAGAAAGACGAAAGCATTTACATTGACCTATATAAAAACTATAACATGTGTACCGTCAAAAGCAACTACGAAAGCTCAGGGTCCAGGTGTCAATCTACTAAGTCACAGGCACCTTGCCTGCCATTCATGTTTGGAAAAGAGAAATGTCAACAAAATTTAGTACAATCAAATTTATTAAAAATAAAACAAGTATTTCAGTGGTTTCAAAAAGACACAAGTAGATAGGGTTTGACATTTAAATTTAACAAGCTACTTGCACGGAAATTGGTTTTCAAGTTGTTTTGTATGTGAATCCCCTATTTATCCATCACCATTTAACTTTCCATATATAATATTTTCATTTATTGATTATATGATCCATTTGTAGGTTATCATCTTTTTACCACATGCAACTCATGTTGATTGATCTTGGGATTATAGATGATGAGTTTTCGATATGATCTTTATCTTTGTCTAATTTTTCAAGCCTAGTGGGCAGTCTATGGTTTTGGTCTGAGTGCGACCTCACACTATGACTCTAAGACGTAAAGGATACCTTAGGGTTGGGGTGCCTTCATAGGCATGTACTGCAGTATAATGAATTCTAACTAAGTTCCCAACATGTCCACAATTTCTCTTAACATCCGTAGTAGTAATTCTAGATTCTGATCAAATGTCGATGATTGATGATGATTAATTATTTCTGTCTCATGATCTTTTCCTCACCCGAACCTACTGGCGGAATAGTATAACACCCTCAAGAACAATACCAACTCAAATGTAACCAACCAAACTGTATCTGAGCTCAACTGTAACTAAACTCATCTGTACCTGTCAACGATCTTTTCTTCACCAGGACCTAGTGGCAGAACAGTAACCAAAATTCAAGCGGTAAGGAAGCCTCCTAAGAGACTATTCAGGCTCACCCTTCTAGTGGAAGTGCGATCCAGGAGAGGGCTAGACACACTCTAGAACTGTGCCCTAGAGATGGGTGAGAGAGACTTTCCGGACTAAGTCACTCCAAAATCGACATGACTGGTACGGGCAAAAAGAGCATGAAAAATAAAACCAACAGTCTCCTGCCTAAAACAAGGTCGGTGGAATTGGTCTCAGGATTAATAAATGATCCAAACTCAGAATTTAATCTATTCGAGAACCCTTGGCTTTTTTTCTTGAAAACCATAAAATTTGGAACCCGATGTTTTGATCTCAGATTAAAATCAAATCTATGCAAAATCTCCCTATATTTCATTTCATCTTTTAATACATGATATTCGTGGTTAATAATTGGTCTTAAATTTTGTTCAAACCCATATCAAATTTCTCCAATTTTACATCTATAACTCATGAATCTATGTCAACTAATATTTCTAAATTTTTACATAATTACATGCAATATACCAATTTTTTCTTTCAAAAAATCAGGAAATTTCGAGTCTATTAATAGATCTGAAATTTGGCCTATATACATGCTTAATCACCTAATTTCTAAATTCTAAAACTTGCAATATATATCTATTTCACTGATTTGAAATTATGGTTAATTGTATGCAAAAACATCCTCAAATCTTTCATTCTCAAGGCATGAAAACAATAACAATTTAATGATATGAAATTTGATCTTACATGCATATTAATCTCCCCCAATTCTCTCAATTTTGCTCATGAAACCATTAGCTATTTAATGATATGAATATGGATCTTAAATACATGATAATCTCCCTCAAATCTCTCAATTTTACTCATGAAAACAATCACAATTTAATGATCTGAATTTGGGTCTTATATGCATGTTAATCTCCCCAAATCTCTCAATTTTGTTCATGATATCCAAGTATAACAGTGGAATGATTTTAGCACAAAATTGCATGCAAATAACTCAAATTTCTTTCATTTTTCAATCATGTAATTAGTGCATGACAGTGTACTGTTTTTAGCACTAAAATGTATGCCATTCTCCTCCAAATTTCTATCTTTTAAGATACCAAATTCCATCTTTTTATGCATGAAAACTGTAGCAATATAGGTCTAAATTTTAGGCTCAATCGCATGCCATTCTCTCCAAATTTCTTATCTTAAACTATGAGATCAAGAGTTAACTAACATATCAAAATTTAGTCAATTTCATTCATTCATCAATTAATTTCTTCAAGAATTGAAAGGGAAAATCTTTTAAGGATAATTTTCATTAATGGCAACAAAGGGAGGGGTTGGATTGTGCCTTAGGGATCTCCAATGTTTGGAGATCAATTTAGGCTTTATCTTGCATGCAACAAGGCTTGCGGCATTTGCTTGAATTTGGAGCAGTAAATGCTTCAAGATCAACTGTTTGCCATTTGATTTCCAGCAACAGAAAGAGCATCACTTGATCAGCTGCTTTACAGCAGCCTTGGTAGCAGCACCGAGACGAGCAAGAGCTCCATGTAGGAGCTTTTCCAGCTGCTGGTCACACAGTAGCATGGGGCTGCTGGTTTGGAGCAACAACAACAAGAAGAGAGAGAGAGAGAGAGAGAGAGAGAGAGAGAGATGTTGTAGCAGTGCTCCAGAGCTGCTGGGTTGGGGGGGAAGAAGTTATGAGAAGAAAAAAGGGGGTTTTATTGTGATACTTATAAGAAGAGATGAGATTTAAAGTGTTGGCAAATGGAAGAAAAGAGAGAGCCAAGTGTTGGCTTGTGTTGAAATTCTGCAATTTTTTTATTTTTTTAAAGCTTTATCTCTCTCTTCTCAAGAATACCGAAGTCATCCGTATTTGCACTTCGAATCTCCGATTCTGATGTATAATATCTCGTTTCGTTCGTTTATGCATGATGATCAAACGGTATAAATTATTAAACGACCTCTGATCCGATATGGATACAGAAATTGACGAAATACAGTCTTGATTCTTGATTAAATTTTGTGATTTTAAATTATCAGACGATCTCTGATCGACGTACAATCGATTTCTTTTGTCTTATTTCGTCAAATTGGATTTTATTGTGGTCTCGAATTATTTTTACGATTTTTAATTACGTCACAGCTTTTCTGGTGGCACGCTTTACGATGCAATTGATTTTTTATCGATTGATCCCAAACAAATTTTGATTTATGATGTATTAATCGATTCTGATAATTTAATATTGATTGAATAGTTTTATCAGATTAAATAGTCCTTAATCGGGTCGGGTTTGAGTTATTCGGATTCAGGTGTCACAAATATAAAAACCTCAATGAGAATCTCGTCCTTGAGACTCGGGTCGAAGTCATTATGTGTTTTATCTGAGTTCCATCTTGCCGTAAAAATCTCAAAGGATTTTGAACCCCATAAAAACCTCAAAGGAACAACAAGTTAGGTTCTTTCAACATGTATAAAATTAAGTAGATTTCTTTTGACAATTACTTGAAAAGAGTTGCGAGTATCGTGCTTGCATGTCTGCTTTAGTCTCCCACTGTGCTATATCACTTTTCCTAGAGGAATCTCTTTGCTGCAAAGCTTCTTCACAGTACTATCAAATATCTACACTGGCCTCTCCTTGTATGTCATGTCGGGCTCCACATCAGGATTCTCGTAGCTGATGACATGTCGAGGGTTGTGCATGTACTTCCTTAGGTTGGATATATGGAAACTATCGTGAATGGTTGTGGATGAAGGGCTACTCGATAGGCCACCTTCCCTATACGAGCAATGATCCCAAATGATCCAACATATCATGGCGCCAACCTGCGACACACACCAAATCTCTATACACCCTTTATCGGGGATACTCATAGAAACACCCAATCTCCACTTGTATTTTAGGAATTTCATTAGTATGAGAGACTAAATTGAATACTAATAGGTCACATTTGAAATGGATTATGAGAAGAGGATTGGATTACCTGAAATTCCAATTCTCTTCTCTGACGATCTGCATAGCTCTTCTGACGATTTTGTGATATCAGAAGCTTCCGCCTCACAAGATCAACATCCCTTGCAGTCTCCTCCAATAGATCTACGGAGTAAAGAGCGTTGTCACCTACCTCACGCCAATTGAGAGGTGTGAGGCATCTCCACCCATATAGAGCTTTGAATGGTGCCATGCGATATTGGAATGATGACTGTTGTTGTACGCGAACTCTACTAATGGCAGGTGGTCCTTACAGGACCCTTTCCACTCAAGAGTGCATGAACGTAGTAAATCCTCCAGTATCTGAATGGTGTGCTCCCTCTGTCCATCAATCTGCGGATAGTATGCAGAACTCATCTTCCGCTCTGTCTGTGGTGCTGACATGAACTAGTGCAAGTAGTGAGATGTAAACCTCGAGTCCTTATCAGATACTGCATCATGTGGTGTACCATGAAGCCTGATAATATTTCTGCACATATAACATGACCAATCTAGATGGAGTGCAGATCATGCTGATAGGTATGAAATGTGTTGACTTAGTCAACCCGTCAACAACGACCCAAATAGCATTGTGGCCACCTGGTGTTCTCGATGGTCCAGTGTTGAAATCCATAGAGATACTCTCCCACTTCCACTTGGGAATGGGGTGAGACTGCAATAACCTTAGTGGTCTCCTATGCTTGGCCTTGACTATCAGATAGGTCAAGCATATGCTAACATGATGTGCCACATCGCGTTTCATCCCATCCCACCATAAATGTTGGCACAAATCACGATACATCTTTGTACTACTAGGATGAATAGAGATTGTGAACTGTGTGACTTATCAAAAATGCCTTTGCGTAACTGCTCATCGTTGGGCACGACTCGACCATCTTTCCACAAAATAGACTCTATCACCACAAAATCATCAAATTCATCTTTGATGGCATGCATGTATCTGTCTCTGATCCAAGGATCTGACTTTTGGCCTTCTACTATGCGATCCCACAAACTGCTGAATCGTAAAGGCACAACAATAGATATGGATGCACTCTCATGAGGTGCCAACCTGTCAAAGCTGCGAGCATACCCCATGTGTATAACTAGTTTGTCATACCCTCTGCACGAGCTTTCCTGCTAAGCGCATCAACTGCCACTTTCCCTTACCGGGATGGTAAGAGATCGCGTAGTCGTAATCCTTCAGTAGCTCAAGCCACTGCACTGTCTCATGTTCAATGCTTTCTGATCAAAGATGTACTTCAGACTCTTGTGGTATGTGAAAATCTTAAAGTTCACCTCATAAAGATAGTGACGTCAGATCTTCGAAGCGAAGACATTTGCTGCTAGCTCCAAGTCATGTGTAGTGTAATTCCGCTCATGCAGCCTCAACTGACATGATGCATACGCAATCACGTGACCTTGCTGCATCAGAACTGTTCCTAAACCTTCTTTTGAGGTATCTGTGTAAATTGTATGGTCCTGAGTGCCTGAAGGAAGTGCTAGAATGGGCACAATCGTCAATCTTCTCTTCAACGTCCTGAAGGCCTGCTCGCATGAATCATCCCTGTTAGGGTAAAACGATACTCTGATGTGTTATTCTATAGAGCCCTCGGGTCTCTTATATAGAGAGAAAACCCTTGGGTAAATTACAGAGTCTTACAAAACATAAGTAGTAATTACGAAACACTAAAACGTAACATAAATAATTCTCTACACTCCCCCTCAAGATGGAACATAGATATCTATCATGCTCAGCTTGGACGAACATCTCTGGAAAGGTCCTCTGAGCAATGGCTTCGTGAATATGTCAGCAGTCTGGTCCTCTGAACTGACATGTGATGTGGAAATGAAGCCCTTCTGAATCATGTCCCTAGTATAATGACAATCCACCTCGATGTGCTTTGTTCTCTCATGGAAGGCTGGATTGTTGGCAATAAATAATGCTGCCTGATTATCGCATTGAAGGTTCATAGGCAAGGGGACATCGACATTCAGATCTTCTAAAACTTCTTTAACCCACATCATCTCCGTGGTTGCCTGAGCCATGGCTCTGTACTCGGATTCAGCACTGGATCTCGCCACAACAGTCTGCTTCTTGCTTTTCCACGAGACTAAGGAGCTTCCTATGAAGATAGCAAATCCAGAGGTAGACTTACGATCCCTTGGACATCCTGCATAATCTGCATCTGCGCAGGCTGAAATAGACAGATCTGTATCTTTCTTGAACAGCAACCCTGCGCCTGGGGAAGACTTCAGATATCTCAATATCATATGCACGGCATCCATATGAACTTGCCTCGGCTGCTCCATGAATTGACTCACCCGGTTTACTGCAAAGGCAATATCCGGTCGAGTGATGGTAATGTATAAGAGCTTACCCACCATTTCTCTGTACCTTCTCTTGTCCACCTCCTCTGTATCCTCATCGTACAGCTTCATGCTCGGGTCCATAGGTGTACTTGAAGGTCTGCATCCAGTCATTCCTGTTTCAGCTAGCAAATCTGTGACATATTTTCTTTGAGTCATCACCATTCCTTGTGCATTTCTTGCAAACTCTATCCCCAGAAAGTAACGTATTGTGCCAAGATCTTTTGTAATGAACTGGCTCCCCATCATTGACTTGTTCTCTCAATCCCCTGAGCATCATCTCCTGTGACCAATATGTCATCAACGTATATCATAACGACAATAGTACCTCTAGGGGTCTTCAGGACGAACAGTGAGTGGTCCGCATTGGATCTTCTGAACCCCTGTTGTTCCATAAGCTGGGAGAGCTTTTGGTACCATGCCCGAGGACTCTGTTTAAGGCCATAGATAGCCTTATGAAGTCTACACACCATCTGGGTCTCCCCCTCAGCAGCAAACCCGGGTGGCTGCTGCATGTAGACTTCCTCCTGTAGGTCACCATACAAGAAAGCATTCTTGACATCAAGCTGGAAAATAGGCCAGTTACGTACCACAGCAACAGACATAAGAATGCGTAGAGTAGAGTGTCTCGCCACCGGGGAGAAAGTCTCCAAATAATCAACCCCATATGTCTGAGTAAATCCTCGTGCCACGAGCCTTGCTTTGTATCTGTCTAGACGACCATCCGCATGATATTTTACCGTAAATACCCATTTGCAACTCACCACGGATGCACCTGGAGGAATGGGGACAAGAGACCAAGTCCCGCGAGATCGCAAGGCAGACATCTCTTCCTCCATTGCTAAACGCCAGCAGTCAGTCTTCATGGCATCCTGATATGTCCGTGGAATCTCGACTGACGATACGGCAGCTGCAAACCGCTGGAAGTCCCCAGTGAGACGATGAAAGGAGACGTAAGAGGCAAGAGGATAGGAGGCACACTGTCTCCGCTGCTTCCTGTGAGCAATGGGGCGGTCCAAATCATCCAGGACCGTGCTAACTGGTTGATCTTCCTCCTGTAGGAAAGGCTCCTGCACAGGTGCATTATCTAACCCGTCATCAGTGTTAACATCAGAACATACCTGAGGCGTGTTGGATGGTTGACTTGTAGCTTGAGCAGGGCCAGTCCGCCTCGAATAGAACTTAGGGAAAGGGACAACTGGAGGCGGTGGTGGTGGTGGTGGTTTCGGTGGAGGAGAGGATTGACCCAGACTTGGAGGTGGAGGAACATAAACCGTGGAATCTGGTGATGTGGAGGAGACCAATCTGTCACCTGCAGGGGAGAAGTACATGACAGGTTCGAAAAATGTAACATCTGCGCTCACATAGTACTTGTTATGAACAGGGTCATAGCAACGGTATCCTTTTTGTGTTCTGGAGTAACCCACAAACACACACTTGATAGCCCTAGGAGAGAGCTTATCAAGTCCCGGAGATAAGCGGTGGACAAACGCAACAGAGCCGAAGACTCGAGGTGTAAGGTTAAACAAGTCTCTGTCGGGAAAAAGAACAGAGATCGGGGACTTTTCCCCAAGAACAGTTGTAGGCATTCGGTTGACCAGATAACATGCTGTAAGTATGGCATCTCCCCAAAAAGATAATGGAGCACAACTCTGAATCAGTAATGTGCGAGCAATATCAAGAAAGTGTCGATGTTTTCGTTCAACAACCCCATTTTGTTGAGAGGTGTACGCACATGTTGTTTGGTGAATGATGCCTTTAGAAGAAAGGAAATTAGCAAGAGAGCGAGTGCAGAATTCTAAGGCATTGTCAGTACGCACATACTTAACAGCAGATGAAAAAACATTCTGGATTTCATTAATAAGATTTTGGATAACATTTCCTGCCTCAGATTTATTCTTCAGAAGAAAAGTCCATGAAACTCTAGAAAAATCATCAACTGCAACCAAATAGAACCTGTGCCCCTGATGGTCCGGGACACGACTTGGACCCCAAATATCTATATGAAATAATTCAAACGGGGAGCTACTGCTCCGACTCTGACGACTGGGGAAGCTAGACCTATGATGCTTCCCTAATTGACACGCTTCACAACGAAAAGAGGAACTCGGAGAGACCTGAGGCAGAAGATGACGCATTTTCTGCAGCGGTAGATGACCGAACCGAAGATGCTAGGTGTACGGAGATACGGAGCCTTGGGAATGCAGTGAGACGCCAGCGTAAGAAGTACGGACGAGACGATAGAGGCCATTGTGCTCAGAGCCACAGCCAATCACCCTGCCCGTTAGTATATCCTGAAAAATAACAGACGATGGATCAAAAATAGCACGACAGTGCAAATCACGTGTAATCTGGCTAATCGACAAGAGGTTCATAGAGAATTCTGGAGCATGTAGCACATTCTGTAAGTGCATAGAGGGAAGCAAAGCCGTCTCCCCCTGACCAATGATAGGGGAATGAGTGCCATCAGCAATGAGTACAGAGCGACCAGGCTGAACAGCTCTGTAAGACTGCAGAATATCTCTCTCACGGCATAGATGATGAGTAGCTCCGGAGTCGACAATCCATCCTGTGAGATCATGACTAGTAGATGAGACTGAGGCACTACCTGAGGCACTGGCTGAGGCAGAGGAACTAGCGGAGGCTGAAGCTGCAACGTCAGAAACTTCAGCACCCTCTGACGACGATTGTGGCATGATATCACGAAGTCGTGCCACCAACTCCTCGAACCTGTGATCTGGAGTAGATGCAGATGGACCTTGAGTATGATCCGCTACACGTGCAGAAGGAGGGAAGCCATGCTTAGAATAGCATGTATCCTCCGAATGACCTGTACGGCGACAGAAAGTGCACGTGGAACGAGTGCGACCTCCACGGCCACGTCCACCACTTCCTCTGCCACGAAATGAGGACGAAGCACCACGTCCCCTGGAAACTGCCATTGCGGATGGAGATGTATGCGCTGTACTAGACGGAACAGGGACTCGACTGAGCCTCCTGTATACCTCTTCTATCGGCGGGATGGTAGCATCTGCTAGGATCTGGGATCGTGCTGCCTCGTACTCCGGATCAAAGGCAGCGAGTAGTACGCCAACCATAGTGGCGTTGCGGAACGCCTTCTGCTGTTCCGGCGTAGCTGTGAGCGGAATGGTGCTATAGAGCTTCTCGAACATTCCACGAAGTGACGTGTACAGGGAATGAAGAGGCTTCCCATTTTGCTTCGTGGTAAATATGTCGTGCTGCAACTGGAGCATCTTCGTCTCGTTGCGCACCTGTGAGTATGTCATGGCCAAAATATCCCACATCGCCTTGGCGGTGGGCTGGTGAAGAACATCATTCGCTATCTCAGACGTGAGCGTACCTGAGAGCCAAACCTTGGCGTACGCATCATCAGCCTCCCACGAGGCATAGATCCCTGTCTTCTCCGGCGGTTCATCCTCGGTAAGAATATGCTTCTTACCACACGACTTCATAAGACTGAGGAACTGCATCGCCCACAGTTCGTAATTCGTCCCGTCCATCTTGACGATTGGTGCCGAACCTTTGAAGGCACCTATGGCGGGCATATCAAGCTTCTGATCTGACATGACGCCGGAGAAGAGCAACTACTGATAGATCAAGAGAAAACTGTCTACCAAGACCTTGTAGGATCCAAGTGCATAGGTAGACGATTATGCACTTGAATCAAACATAACGCCGAGTCCTAGGAAGTACGCGGCACACCGGCACCGAGTAGAGGCCTTGGAAGCCTCTACATGGCAAAAATAACGGCTGTCAAGGAACGATCAGCGGCTGGATAGCAGGTGGAGAGGCCCGGTGTCGGCTGATGAGGGCCTGGCGGCGATGGGGAGGCCCGGCAGGGGCTGGCGGCTGGTCGAGGAGGGCCTGGCGGCGGTGGGAGCCCGCTGGCCGGGGCTGGAGGGGACTTGGAAGCCCGCTGGGAGGGAGGGCTGGGTGCTGGAGGGGCCCGCTGGGGGCTGCGGAGGGCAGCGAGGAGGCAGCGAGCCCTAGGCGGCGGCGGGAGAGAGAGGGGGGGGGGACGGCGGTGGAGAACCCTAGGGTTAGGGTTATGGCTCTGATACCATGTTAGGGTAAAACGATACTTTGATGTGTTATTCTATAGAGCCCTCGGGTCTCTTATATAGAGAGAAAACCCTTGGGTAAATTACAGAGTCTTACAAAACATAAGTAGTAATTACGAAACACTAAAACGTAACATAAATAATTCTCTACAATCCCAGATAAAAGGAACTCCCTTCTGTGTTAATCGTGTCAAGGGAACTATTCTGGAAAAATCACTGACGAAGCGTTTGTAATAACCTGCTAGTTCAAGGAAACTCCGAATCTGAGTGATTGTCTTGGGATGCTCCCAAGACATGACTACCTTAATCTTCAAAGGATCAACTGCAATACCTGCTCTAGAAATGACATCCCCAAGAAATGAGACCTGGGATAACCAGAACTCACACTTGCTCATCTTGGCATACAGTTTGTGCTCTCGGAGTGTGTCCATGACAATCTTTAGATCATTCGTGTGATACCATTCATTCCGAGAATAAATAAACACATCATCAATGAATACCACTACAAACTTGTCCAAGTATTAACGGAAGATCCTGTTCATCATGTCCATGAATGCTGCATAGGCATGAGCCTAGACGACATCATAACAAACTCGTAGTGCCCATATCAACAACAAGAACAACAAAGCCTTTTCCCACAATTAAGTAGGCTCGGCTACATGGATTCTTCGCCTCCATTCAAATCTATCTTGGGCTAATCTTGGGCTTATATCCACAAAACTAAGATTCCTTCGTATGGTCTCTTTCCAACACTTCTTCGACCGTCCTCGCCCTCTCTTAGCCGTCTCAACATCCTAACACTCGCATCTCCTAACCGGTGAGGTAGCCTACAAATGACTCTTCTGTCTCACCCTCTAATTGGAAGTGCGGTCAAATAGAGGGATAGGTCTACTCCAAAACTACGCCATTGAGACGGATGCGAGAGACTCTCCGAAAAAGTCACTCTAGAAAAACGACCCGACCGGTAATGGACAACTGAGCTTGTACGAAAAACTAAACCGAGGATCCCCCGCCTGGGTATCCTAAAACAAAGAGTCAGCAGATTGGTTAAAGTCGTGATCCCATGAGACGTAAAAACACTGCGAGCTCGCGTAAAAACCGTAAAGGGACTGGGATCCTAGACCCGCACACTTGGCGGCTGCTGCCCAAACTGGGCTTCCTATTCTTCCGCCCAGTTGAGATTCACCGCACCCTCACACCGTCAGGTGTAAGGTTACCATGACCGGCACTACTAAGTATCATCACTTACACCATCATCTTTACTTCCTTGATTACTCATCTCTTTCTCAACCATGTCTGTGGTCAACACTCTTGAGAATAGTGATCTATAATTAATAGTTTATACATAAGGGATTCTTTCATTAGGAATTTGTAGCTTCCTAAATATTGATACCTACACTTTATATATGTCAACTATTTGTTGGCTTCAAAGAGAAGGTATTAGCACTTATACTTACATTTAAAATGTAATCTAACTCCTATAAAATGGCTTAATTTATTGATCTAATTTTACAAGTCAATGACATGCAAGTACCCCAAATCTTCCATCCAAAATTATGGTAAATTTCAAGCAATGGTGTAGGTGTTCTTCTGAGCTTGTATATAGAATTCTAAATTCTGTTTTGGTATCTAAATGATGTGGCAGAATTAGGTGCATTTTTTAATACCTTGTTGTATCTTTCCCTGCCAAACTTTAGACTCCAAATTTACGATTTCTATTAAGCATGATACGTTTTATGAGAACAATATACACCTAGTGCAAGCTTTATATGTAAATTTGAAGAATACAACCCATATCTTTAATTTCATGGAAGATTTTCACATTGTTTTCAACGGCATGGTCCTTGTAGTTTCCTAAAAGTAACCAAAGATTTATCCAAGTTTTGATTTGTCATTAAAAATTGAACATGGTTAACACCAAGAATCACAATCTTATGCATAAATTATATATATATATATATATATATATATTTATCTAATGCTTCCCCAAGGAAAATTCATGCAGATTGCCACAGAGATTTAATATGTGATAAATACTTTTTTTAGCACAGCAAGAAGAAGTTCTAACCGTTTCCAAGTCTAAATAAAAGAACAGTAGGTTAACCACATACACCATATTTGTTTATAACAAAATTTCTAAGAGAAAATGCCCTTAAATGGTAAAGATTAAAGTCCAAGGATGCTCAGTTACAATGCAAATGTGGGAATAAATGTGTCTCTATCAAAAATATATATACTTTGCACTGCGATATCTAATTATTTAGATTCTCGTATATCCCAAATCAGGTAAGAAAATCAACATCACATGCAGGATCTAAACATTGGACAACAAGGCCATAACTCAACCCGTAGAAATCAAAGTGCAGAAAATCCATGAAGACAATAATATGGGGCTGAATTTGTGCATGCATGGCAGCAAAAGAAAGGGTAGGGATGGTACCTCTTTTGGGTCTCAAATTGAAGATCAAGGCTTGCATGCAATAGGGGAAGGTTGCAGCAGCCTCCAGGGGATGAAAGACAGCAGCTTCACCTGCTGTTTTTGCTTCTGACAGTGGCTGGACAGCAGCAATGGCTGCTGCAATTGGCAGTAGCAGCAGCCCTGGATCCTTGCTGGAGTATGGTAAGCAGTAAGAAGAAAGGGAAGGCTGGAGACCCTTACGACTGGAGAAATTTGGAAGAGAAATGGGAATACAACGAGGAAGGTTTGTATATATAGAGAGGAGAAAGGTATAGTCTCTAGCCAAGTGGAGAGGTAGAGAATGCCAACTGCCAACTGCCCTTGTTGAGCTGGAAATTTAATTTGAACAAAATATATTTATTATATATTATTATAATTGTAATATATTGCTTACTTTAAGACAATTTAAGTTTTATTTATATAAAATATACGACGTCCTTACTGTACAACAGTTAAGTTACTGTTCAGAACAATTATTATTATTTATTTATTTTTCATTTCTTTTAGGATGTTAAAATTGCCCATATGCGCATCTTGGGTTCCCGATTTTGACGCGCGACATCCTGAATTGATCGTCTCAAAATGACGGTCAATATGAGTACAATATTGCTATACTTCCGTTCGGGTTTGGATGCCCGAAATTTTCTGAGACACAGTTTCGATTTAAGGTTAAATTTTATGATTTTAAAATATCAAACAAGCTCCGATTGATGAACGGTCAATTCCGTTAGTCTTGTCTCGTCGAATCGGATCTAATGATGGTTTCGATTCGTTTTGTGGTTTCTGAATTTACGTCGCGGCTTTTTCGGGCACGCATTACGATGCGACCAATTTTTGGTCGATTTTACCCGAACGACTTTTGATTCACAATCAATTGATCGTTTTAGGTTATCTAATGTTGTCAGATAACTTTATTTGGTTAATCAGACCCTAATCAGGTCGGATTTGGGTTTATGCGGATCCTGGGTGTTACATTAGGGAGTAGGGTTCCATGTTAAAATCTCGTGTTCCAATAATGTTTTATCTTTATTTCTCTAATACGCTTTCACATTTCTATTTTCTAACACTTTAGAATCCTTCTTTTACTTGTAGATGTCCGAGATTGGTCATTGATTCAGATTGATGTTAAAAATTCATTCGTCTATGGAGACCCACATGAGTTAGTGTGTATGCATCAACCACCTGGGTTTGCTGCTGAGGGTCAAACTCGATATGCATCCCAAACAAGTGTTGTTGACTACGAAAATTGTGGACGTAGTGAGAAAGCAAGGGAATAGGCGCATTACATGTTCCATCTCGGGTAACCAAGCTAGTTGTAGCCGCAAGGGATAGTATATTAAACTAAGCAGATGAAAAGCAACTTTATATATTGGATTCGTCAAGCCACTTAATGTTACTACCAAAAAATCGAGGAGAAAAATGAGGTAGGCAAGGTTCGAAAAAAGAAGGAATAGTATTATCTATTCGGGGATGGATGTGATATCGAGTGTGAAAATATATGCATGCTCCAAAATTTATGGCCTTAAGTAGAGCCTGAAAGCATGGTTCCGGAAGCTCTCAGACCTAATAGAACAACGTGACTTCACTAGTTCTACTGTTGATCATTCAAAATCTTTGTGCACATGACATCAAAAGGTATTGTTGTCATTCTAGTATGTGGATGATATCTTTGTTACAGGATACATCAGACAAGGCACTGATGAAGCAAAAGAATTCCTTAGGAAGCAGTTTATCAAGAAGGATCTTGGGGAGCTTCGCTACTTCCTTGGCCTAAAGTTTGCCAGAAATCGTAGAGGGATCATGACAAGTCAAAGAAAGTATGTGATTGATCTTCTTTTAGAAATTAGGACGACATATTGCAGACCTGCTACTTTTCTTATGCACTTGAATATGAAACGGTATGGTGGTTGTTGAAGTATATGGTGTATGCATCATGTAGATGAGTAAAAGGATCACTCCAAGATCCATTTACCACATCCCAGTGTTTAGTCCCACATCTACCAATGGTGGGATTTGGTGCGCCTGAGGAGGATATATAAGAAGCCCCAGACCTCCTGTATCAGATGAGAAAGTGCAATGCACAAATCAACCCTTTGAGGTGTTCTTCCGTGGTTTCATCCTACTCGTTAGGGAGTAGGGTTCCACGTTTAAATCTCATGTTCTTCATATTTCTTTATCTTTATTTTGATATGCTTCCCCATTCCTATTTTCTAACAATGATGATACGGAGGAAGTCGACAAAAGGATGTACGTAGAGCTTGTTGGGAAGCTCCTTTACGTGACATACACCAAACCTTATATCTCCTCTAGAATGAGCACAGTTAGCCAGTTTATGGAACGGGCACGACATGCCCACATCGATGCAATCATAATGATTCTTAGGTACTTAAAGTCTTCATTGGTTACATGTTTACTCTTCACCAAGGGGACGTCCTTTACCATACTAGGTTTCGTTGATGTCGACTGTGCTGGTTGTCCACGAGACAGAAAATCCACCACATGTTTTGATGTTTTTATTGGTGGCTATCTAGTCATGTGGAAAAGCAAGAAGCTAATGGTAGTTGCTAGATTGAGTGCAGCACTCGAATACAAAACCATGGCTCAGGTTAAAACTAAAATGATGTAGGTCAAGTCGATCTTAACTGACGTAATGATGGAGGTACCTCTTCCTATGCTGCTCATGTATGACAAATAAGAAGCCTTGCTCATTGCCAATACATCAGTCCATGAGTGGACTAAGCACATTGAGGTCGACTATCATTATACTAGAGACATGATCCAAAAAGACTTCATGTTTACTTCTCCAATTTTGTTTGCATAACACACTGCTGACATATTCACAAAAGCACTCGTTGGGGGGCTAGTCTAGAAGTGTACATTCGAGTTGATCTTGTTAGATATCTATGCTCCAGCTTGAGGGGGAGTGCTATATTATAGTACTATTGTTGTTTAAGTATGATCTTTCTTTCCTTTTTCCGTGTAAGGCCAACATAGCACCTCTGTAGCCCAACACAACATAGCAACTTTTTCTGACTCTAGGTTCCTGATAAATATAGAGGGTTGCTAGGTTCCGTAATATTCATTATGTATTCCTTCGCGCAATAGAGTCTAGAGTCTTGAACATAGCTTCAAACGACAAATTTTCACAAATAAAGATGTGGTTCTTTGAACAATAAGTAACATACAAATACACATTTATAAGCAAGAAAGATGTGTATTCAAATACATTAATATGCATTTCATCACGCATATTGTAATATCGTATACATAATAATCTGATGAGAGATATCAAATGACAATAATGAAATTCATACAGTAGCAACATACACATTGTCGAGTTATATTACATAATAGTAAATTTCTACATGTTTGAAAAACAAGGATATATGCATTTAATATAATAATGGAGTAAAATCTTACCTCAACGGCTGAACAAAGATGATCAAACCAATAATTTTATAGCAAATATATATAACATCCTCTTCCTTGTCGTTGCTCATGCTATATTGATGGCTCTTTGTACTCACAATACTTCTCTCATATTATAGTAGCAAAGCTTTGCAATCCATCACATAATGCCTATATTTATGTTGAAACACGTCTAAAAGGATAGCAGTGCGATGGTAATCAACAACGTATTGGAGTTGGTATCACAAGTGGCATGACTAGAGGAGTTTGGGAACCTTGCGATGATGGAGTAGGATAAGAACTCTCTGGTAGGGTTGCTCCTTCACCAAGAGGAATTCTCGAGTAAAGTCATTTTGACATTCCATAACCAGCACCATAAAAAATGTTTGTCTCACTCTAGGATTAGAAAATGGTAATATTGGTACTATATTTTTGTCTATCTTTATAGTTGGTTATCGTCATCATAGCCATAGCCATATAATGGAGGATTTCAAGGAGGATGAGCATGAAAATATCATGGGAACACGCCATATAATCTTTCTACATATTGAGATCCAAATCCTCTTAAAGGGTTAGCGTTGCTTCACCTCTATAATATATTTTTGGGTTTTTATCAGTTGTGCCCCTCTGAGATATTGCAATTACAGTTATGCCCCTCCCTTTTTGAGAATATTAGTTGTGCCCCCGACTTCTTTCCATTTTATCACTTGTGCCCCTCCGTTACTTTAGACGTCAATAATTTCAACCTAACCATGGTTTTCTCAAACCATGGTACAATTAAGAGGGGCATATCCGAAAAAAAGGCCACATACCCCTTTCACTCATCCTCCCTCTTCACCCTCCAACCCTTACTCCTCTTACCACCTCCCCATACATCCCCTTCTCCTCTGTCGTTCACCATCAATAGCAGCATGTCGGTGACGAGGTCGCGAGTTCTCGATCTCGTTTAGGGTTACTTACATCAGTTCCATTCCATCGTCAGTTGACGATCTCAATTGATGTCCATTCCCATTTTTCATCTAATCCTATTGGATTCCCTATTCTTTGTGATTCATCGTGACGTGATATCTTGTTCGATCGAGATCCAATTTAGCCCCGATAATAAAGTTGCAGCTGTTCATTACCTCTATCATGGTATCCCCTGTTCTAAAGAGGGGCAAATCAGTGTATACAAAGAACAATGAACGCATTACAATTATCAGCTAATCGATTGACCTGGAGCACACATATGAACCGTTAAACAAAGCTTCCATCTCCCCGGGGCGGCAAACACATGAGAGGGGGTTGCGGTGTGACACCCTCGTATCCAGGAACCTGTTTACACCGCATTCGCACTATCATATTCGCAAACGATCTCACAAGTATTGAAAATCAGGGAAAATTTTCCGCGTTGCTACTGCATATGACATTTGATCCACATTCATAACCACAAAGTTAATAAAGAAAACAAGATTAATATGTGCCACCAATATTCCATTAATTTCCATAATTTATACATCATGTACAAAAGGCTGACAGTATATATAGTATCCCAAACATGTGCTGAAAAGAAAGAGAACATTTACAATATAGTAGAACAAAAGCTGAGACAAAAGTGACAAAAGAAATCGTACCATCTAGTATAAACCCGATCACCAGAAGTCGTCAACCTGCTACTGTGTTACAGGCTCCTTGCCTACCAAAACATGTAGGGAAGAAGATGATGTCACAAATGTGAATACAACCCGCAGTTTAAAATAGCAAGTAATTTATTATGTCCAAAAGAAACAAGTAGAAAGGCTTAACAACCAAAGGTTACAACTATTTGTTATGAAAAAGAAGTTTTCATGTTACTGTGATGGATGCTTCATGTTTTCCCATAACCTCCCTTATGTCACATTATCATATAGTAGTTAATGATATATGTAATAATTTCCCCAATTGTCTCATAACATTATATATATATTCATGTAATAGTTGATGACTCATAAGTATATATATACATATAACTATTAATCTCTTATTATTTAGAAATCCTAAATATGGATTTTTATAATGAGAAAAATTTAGATTTTGAATGACTCTTGATTATATTTAAATTTTTAGGTTAAGTGGATAGTTTGTGGTCTTGGTCAATGTGTGACCTCACACTATGACTCTAAGGTATGAAAAGTGCCTTACGGTTGGGGTGCCTCTGTAGGCATACGATGGGGTATAGTGCATCCTAACTAAGTTCTCAACACATCCACTAACTTAATTATAAATAACTCTACTTATAAGTTATTTCATCTTTTAACCAAGATCCAATGTGCTTCTTTCGGAGTTCGACTGTAATTTCTCCAACTCCAATTGTAATTGATTCAGATGTGACCTTAGATAATTCAAATGTAGCATCGTCAAGCCTGTTGGCGGAATGTAACCAAAACTCAAGCGGTGAGGTAGCCTCCTAAGAGGCTCTTCCATCTCGCCCTCCTATTGGAAGTGCGGTCCAATAGTGGGAAAGGTCTACTCCAAAACTACGCCTCAGAGACGGTTTCTAAAGTGACTTTTCCGGAGAGTCTCTCTCACCCGTCTCTGGGGCGTAGATTCGGAGCATGGAAGGCCGTATCGCGATATATCGGCGATATGTCGTCGATATATTGGTATCAACGGGTCAGGGATATCGATATTACTATGAATATCTAAATATCGGGTGTCAACGATATATCGGCGATATGTCGTTTGTAGGCGATATATCGCTGACACTTGGCATATTCTTTTCTTCACTTGCACGAAACTGATGGCCCATAACGCCTCATTTCGGTTATAAAAATGCCATATCGCTTCATTTCGCCCACACCGAAATTTGAGGCTTCCAAGCTCCCTTCTTCCATCTCCATTGCATTTTGAAGTATGATACTATGATCTTCTCTTAATTAGTGAATAAAATTTCAAAATTTGTTAGGGCTTTTGTTCTTGATGGTTATTTGATTTTTGTAAAATTTGAATGAGTATAGTTGGATTACATGTTTTAGCCTTAGGAAACCATATTCCATGTTGATTTTTGTTAAGTTTTGTTGTGTAATTAAATAAATCCGAAAATACTAGAAATAATGCTTCAAATTATTGAGTAATTTGGTGTTGAATTTTGGTGCTTTTGGTTTTTTTGGGTTTATTAGGCGATGTTATGGTAGGATGGACTTGGATCTCAATTTAGCCTTAGTTAAAATTTTTTCATGGTGATTTATGTTAGGTAAATTGGGATAATTTATTAAATCCGAAAATAGAAGAAATAAGTCGTCAAATTATTGAGTAATTTGGTGTTGAAATTTGGGGCTTTTGGTTTTTTTGGGTTTGTTAGGTGTTATTGACAGATGGACTAGGATCTCATGATTTAGCCTTAGTTAAAAATTTTTCATGGCGATTTATGTTACGTAAATTGGGGTAATTTATTAAATCCGAAAATAGAAGAAATAATTCGTCAAATTATTGAGTAATTTGATGTTGAATTTTGGGGCTTTTGGTTTTTTTGGGTTTATTAGGTGATGTTATGGTAGGATCGACTTGGATCTCATGATTTAGACTTAGTTAAAAAAATTTCATGGTGATTTATGTTACGTAAATTGGGGTAATTTATTAAATCCGAAAATAGAAGAAATAATTCGTCAAATTATTGAGTAATTTGGTTTTGAATTTTGGGCCTTTTGATTTTTTTGGGTTTATTAGGTGATGTTATGGTAGGATGGACTTGGATCTCATGATTTGGCCTTAGTTAAAAAATTTTCATGGTGATATATGTTAGGTAAATTGGGGTAATTTATTAAATCCGAAAAAAGTAGAAATAATGCTTCATATTATTGAGTAATTTGGTGTTGAATTTTGGGGCTTTTGGGTTTTTTGGGTTTATTAGGTGATGTTATGGTAGGATGGACTTGGATATCATGATTTAGAGTTAGTAAATTTTTTCATGGTGATTTATGTTAGGTAAATTGGGGGTAATTTATTAAATCCGAAAATAGTAGAAATAATACTTCAAATTATTGAGTAATTTGGTGTTCAATTTTGGGGCTTTTGGTTTTTTTGGTGTTATTAGGTGATGTTATGGTAGGATGGACTTGGATCTGATGATTTAGACTTATTTAAAAAATTTTCGTGGTGATTTATGTTTGGTAAATTGAGGTAATTTATTAAATCCGAAAATAGTAGAAATAATTCTTCAAATTATTGAGTAATTTGATGTTGAAATTTGGGGCTTTTGGCTTTTTTGGGTTTATTAGGTGATGTTATGGTAGATGGACTTGGATCTCATGATTTAGACTTAGTTAAAAATTTTTCATGGTGATTTATGTTAGGTAAATTGGGGTAATTTATTAAATCCGAAAATAGTAGAAAGAATTCTTCAATTTTTTGAGTAATTTGGTGTTGAATTTTGGGGCTTTTGGCTTTTTTGGGTTTATTAGGTGATGTTATGGTAGGATAGACTTGGATCTCATGTAGCCTTCGTTAAATTCTTTTCATGGTGATTTATGTTAGGTAAATTTGAGTAATTTATTAAATACAAAAATAGTAGAAATAATTCTTCAAATTATTGAGTAATTTGGTGTTGAATTTTGGGGCTTTTGACTTTTTTGTTTTTTTAGATCAATGATCAAAGATCATGGCACACTCCGATTCAGACTCTGATGGTTCTCGTGGACAGATGGATTTCGAGAGTGGAGAGATTGGTTGGAAGTATGCCACCGCTCCAGATGGCAATAAAACGAAACCGCAATGCAACTTATGGTAAGAGGCTAGGAGGAGGGGGTATTACTAGTCCAAAGCATCACCTTGTTGGCAACAATAAAAATGTTGCCAAGTGCACTCGATGTTCAAAAGATACGAGGGACTTGGTGAAGGCCAGCATGGAGGGGAAAAAGGAGAAGGATGTGGAGAGGTGAAGACGAGATGAACAGTTCAAGGAGTTCATGTTTGAGAATGAGTTCAATGTCCTCTCAGATTCAGACGACAAGGACTTTATCTACCCCGATGACGTTCAAACCGAAGCGGAGAGGAGGGCATACAGGAGGGCGACAAAAGAGTCCATGAGGAGCGAGTTTGAGAGGAGAGAACTCGCTGGTGCACGCGGCGGATTCCCTGGTGCTGGTGGCAGTGGGAGTGGTTTTACAGGTGCACCAGTACCACCACCCGCTAAGAAACACGAGGGTAAGGGACTAGAACCATTCTTGACGAGGAGTGAGTCCATGCAGTACAAGCCAAGCAAGGACCCAAAGCAAAAGACGGTGAAGGGGATGTTGACCAATATACGAGAGAGAGTGGGCGGGGCCATTGGCAAACTCTTCTTTGGGGAGAGCATCCCAACCCATGTCGCTAGTGGACCTTTCTCACAGCACGCCATTGATGAGATCGCCGCAGCTGAAACGGGAGTGAAGGCTCCAAGTGCCAAAGAGTTGATGAACACGTATCTTGCGCAAGAGAAGGAGGAGATGATCGAGTACATCTCGGACCTGAGGAAGAGATGGCCAGAGTACGGCGTGACGCTGATGTATGATGGTTGGATAAGTTATACGAGGAAGCAGATCATCAACTTTCTCGTTTACTGTGACGGTAAGATGATTTTCTTTAAATCCGTCGATGCTTCTGAACAGGTTAAGGACTACAAGTACCTGCTGAAGTTGCTGAAGGACGTCATTAAGGACGTTGGGAAAGAGAACATCATACAGATTGTGACGGACAACGGCATCAACTTTAAGAAAGAAGGAGAAACAATAATCAAGTCCAGCAGCTACGACATTTTTTGGACACTGTGTGCTGTGCATAGCATAGATCTGATTCTGAAGGACTTCGACAAGAGGAAGCTCGTCGTGAAGGTGATGGAACAAGTACGGGCGATCATGACTTTCATTTACAACCATTCCAAAGTGTTGGCTTTGATGAGGTGGACATGCAATGGTGAATTGGTGAGGCCTGAGATCACACGCTTTGCAACCAATTTTATAGCGTTGCAAAGCCTCAAACAGCACAAGGCAGGGTTGAAGAACATGTGCTGCCAAGGTGAATGGTTCGAAAACCCAGAAGCTCGAACTGAAGGAGGAAGGAGAGTGGAGACAATCATCAATGATCTCCATTTCTAGGATGACGTGACAAGGGTCATGAAAATAATAGAACCTGTTGTTTCTGCATTGCATATCGTAGATGGGGATAAGAAGCCAACTATGGGAGTCATCTATGAGGCAATGCGTTGCATGAGGGAGAAAGTTAGAGAAGCAGTTGGGAGAGGATTTAAAGCATGGTTGGACATCATAGACGAACGATGGTCCAAGATACTCTCACATCCTCTTCAGAAGGTTGGTACGTTTTATTATCCATTTAGTTTTTTAATCCATTTCCGTAGGTATGTACTTTTGAGAATGATTAAAATTTGAGAATTGTTCGTCTCCAGCATATTACTTGAATTCGAAGTACCAATACAAGAACAATCTTGGTACAAATGATGACCTTCTAGTAGCTATACAAGTTGTGATGGAGAAGCTCGTCAAGGACGAGAAGGCACAAACCTCGTACATGAATGAGGTAAGACCGTAAGAACGCTTGTATAATGTACAATCTATAATCGCATATAGTATTACAATCATACAAAGTCTTTAATATTATTTTGAGGCACAAACCATGTTATGACTTAAAGTTTCGATTAATGTGCAGACTAAATACTTTAGGGATGCATTGGGTTCTTTCGGTAGGGTAATCGTGGTTAATGGACGCGACAATACTCTTCCTGGTAAGGACTAAGTCTACTGATTGAGATGTGTAACAATTTGACTATTATTGATTTATGATTTATCTTGTTTGGATTTTCCACAGCCGAATGGTGCTTACTGTATGGGATGGAAGCTCCTAACCTCCGTAAAGTGGCAGTGAAAGTATTGTCCCAAACAGCATCTGCCGGTGGTTGTGAGAGAAATTGGAGCACATTCAACTTGATCCATTCGAGGAGACAGAACAAGTTGGGAGAACGACTCCACGATCTTGTTTTCGTATACTACAACTTGAGGTTGGAGATGAAACATGCAAGAGAGGGGCATGACAGAGAGGAAGGACTACACAGACCCCATCAATCTTGCATATATTTTCAAGATGTACGACGACGATGTAGATAAAGATGTTCTGTAGAGGTGGTTGGATTCCAACGGTGCTCCATTGCTCGATCAACTGGGAGGAAGACCAAATCAGAATATAAGCCAACAAATGGGAGCATATGTTGGCGACTACATGGTCAGATATGGGAGATTCACAAACCCTTTTGGAGGAGTGAAACTTGATGCGATTGTGGATGACATTCTCTCTACTGGATCGAAATCCAAATCCAAATCAAAAGATGACAGTGGGAGCGATGATGATGATGATGCTGTTGGTGGTTGTGGTGGATCAGGTGATGGGGACATATATTCAGGGGGGTCAGGTGGTCATGGACCACGTGATGATACAAGATTCGAGTTAAAGCGAGAATACATGGAACGACGTGGAAACATACATGGGCAGTTTGTCCCAAGTCCGAGTTCAGAACCTATGGATTACAATGCATATGGATGGCGTGGCCATCATCCTACAGATAGCTACATGGACGCTTTGATATCATCTGTAGGTTCGTTGAGTTGCATGGACATTGACAGCCCATACCGTGGAGGAACATCCAGTCCCATGGGCGGATATGGAACCTCACAAGATGAAAGATCATTTGGTATCTTCCCTGAATATTTTCCTGCTCCTCCACCTGGACCTCCTCCTCCTCCTCAGGTGTATACTCCTCCATCTTATGTATATGGTAGCAACAGTGGGTATGAAGGGTATAACAGCTATAGCGGTGAGAACTACCAAGGTAGCCAACCCGAGCAGAGCCCGCTCAGCCAGGACAACTTCTTTGGTGGTGACAGTTTCGGTTTCTTCCCTGAGTATTACGCTCCTCCTCCAGGTCCTCCTCCTATGCAGAGATCTTCTCCTACTCCGTCGTCATCATCCCAGGATCTCAAGTTAGTACTTCGCAGCCTCGACGTGCACCTCGTGACACCGGATCTAGCAATGCTTATCCTCGACTCAGGATACTCATAGGGATTGGTGACCACCAATACAGGCAATATATTATGGATTATAAGGCCATGTACTCGTACATGACATGGGAAAACTACTGCGAGTTCATTGAGTCCGCAATTTCCTATAAAAGACAACAGGGCAGGGGGCCGATTTAGATCCGTCGCGGAATTCTTGGTTTTAGGTCATCTCATTTTACATTGTTAAATTGATTTGGATATTTCTCATTTGTTATTGTAGCTTTTATATAGATAAATCTTTATGCCAAACAATGATTGTCTCGTTATATATTCCCATCGATATGACCGATATGTGCAGTTTGAGGACCATAGTCCTCATAAATTATCTGTGTGTTATGACTTATGAAATGTATATTTGTAGTATTTTATGTTATAAACTTATAAGAACTTGAATGTAATCCATTTCTAATATTTATAAGTCAAAAATCAACATTAAGTTATTAACATCGACAAAACCGATATGTGCGATAGCAGCGATACCGATATGTGCGATATATAGTCTATAAATGGTTCGATATGTGTGACATAAGTGTGTATTTGTACGTTATTTGTTGTTTTAATATCTTGGATGACCTTAATTTCTCAAAAATGTCAAAAAATTGACCTTTTTGTGCCATTTTCGACATTTCCACCGATATCGTCGATATATCATCCATATATCCCGATATATCCATTTCCGAGCGAACCAAAATGATATCGATATCGATACGGCCTTCCATGTTTTGGAGTAGACCTTTCCCACTATTGGACCATACTTCCAATAAGAGGGCGAGACGAAAGAGCCTCTTAGGAGGCTACCTCACCGCTTGAGTTTTGGTTACATTCCGCCAACGGGCTTGGCGATGCTACATTTGAATTATCTAGGGTCACATCTGAATCAATTACAATTGATTTGGAGAAGTTACAGTTGAACTCCGAAAGAAGCACATTGGATCTTGGTTAAAAGATGAAATAGCTTATAAGATGTGTTGGGTAGAGTTATTTATAATTAAGTTAGTGGACGTGTTGAGAACTTAGTTAGGATGCACTATACCCCATCGCATGCCTACGGAGGCACCCCAACCCTAAGGTACTTTTCACACCTTAGAGTCATAGTGTGAGGTCACACACTGACCAAGACCATAGACTATCCACTTAACTTAAGAATTTAAATAAAATAAAGAGTCATTCAAAATCTAAATCTTTCTCATTATAAAAATCCATATTCAGGATTTCTAAATAATAAAAGATTAATAGTTATATGTATATGTATACGTAGGAGTCATCAACTATTACATGAATATATATAATGCCATAAGACAATTGAGAAAATTATTACATGTCATTAACTACTATATAATAATGTGACATACGGGAGGTTTTGGGAAAACATGAAGTATCCATCATAGTAGTATGAAAACTTCTTTTCATAACAAATAGTTATAACCTTTGGTTGTTAAGCTTTTCTACTTATTTCTTTTGCACATAATAAATTACTTGCTATTTTAAACTGGGTTGTATTCACATTTGTGACATAATCTTCTTCCCTACATGTTTTGGCAGGCAAGGAGTCTACAATACAGTAGTAGGTTGATTACTTTTGGTGATCGGGTTTATACTAGACGGTATGAATTGTTTTGTCACTTTTGTCTCAGCCTTTGTTCTATTATATTGTAAATGTTCTCTTTCTCTTCAGCACATGTTTAGGATACTATATGTACTGCCAGTCTTTTGTAAATATGGAATATTGGTGGCACATGTTAATCTTGTTGTCTTTATTAACTTTGTGGTTATCAATATGGATCGAATGTCATGCAGTAGCAACGCGAAGAATTTTCCCTGATTTTCAATACTTGTGAGATCGTTTGCGAATATAATAGTACGAATGCATTGTAAATGGGTGCCTGGATCCGAGGGCGTCACCTTTTGGTATCAAAGCTTGCATGCAGGGGGAAATTCTCAAAAGAAGCTCCAACAGCAAAGGCTTCAGTAGCTTGAATTTCTGGAGAGCAACCTTTGAACTGGTGATATCACCTTAAGAACAGGACAACAACCGATGGAAAGGGGTTGAAGCTTTGCTCCTTCGTTGGAGTTGAAGGGAATAGAATAGGAAAGAAGAAAGGGAAATAAGGAAGCAAGGGAGACTCCCCAGTCCCCACGTTGGGATTGGAGTAAATAGGAAAGGAATAGGGGAAATTTGGAAAGGAAGAGGGGAATCACGAGTTGAGCCTGGAATGGGTGAATTGGAAAATATAAGGAAAGAGGCCTTGGACGTTACTTGCAATGGGGAAAAGAGATGAGGAAGGTTCTTGGAACCTTCCTCCAAAATTATATTTATTTTATATCTTTTTTTCATATATGACATCACCTCTAGTGATTTCATCGATGCCATCAACACCAATGATGCCATCCATGACATCATTCACTAAAATTTATTTTATATAATTATATATATAATTGTATTTTTTTACTTTTGTGAAAATCTTAAAATCGCATGTATGCGTGCCTCGAGTGTCGGATTTCGACGCGCGACATCTCGATTTGATCGTCTCTGAACGATCATAAATATGAGTATGATATTGATATACTTTTCATAGGGTTTGGATGCTTGAAATTTTTGAGATACGGTTTCGGTTTGAGGTTAAATTTTGTGATTTAAAAATATCAAACGACCTCTGATTGATGAACGATCGATTCCGTTGGTCTTGTTTCGTCGAATCAGATATGACAGTCTCGGTTCGTTTCACGGTTTCCGTTTTTACGTCGCGGCTTTTTTGTGCACGCATTACGATGCGATCGATTTTTGATCGATTACGCCCGAACGACTTTTGATTCATGATCAATTGATCGATTTGAGTCATCTAATGCCGACTGACAACTTTATTGGGTTAAACGGACCCTAATCGAGTCGGGTTTGGGCTTATGTGGATTCCAGGTGTTACGTGTAGGTAGAGGAGGTGGTGTGCTGGGGGTGGAGAGGGAGTTGTAGGGGTGGAGGGAGGAGGCATAGGGGCGGAGGGAGGTGCTGGGGTGTTCGGGAGGAGTCGGTGGAGGAGCAGGAGGCAGGGAGGAGGAAGAGAAGGGGGATGAAGAGGAAGAGTATCGGGGAGGAGGAAGAAGAAGGGGCTAGACATTTCAGTCCATTTTTAAAACTAATTCCCGTTGTGTCCTCAAGTTGACGTCAGTTTGCGTTGGAAATGGATGGCAACTAATCCGAGGGGCACAAGTGATAAAATGTCAAGAAGTCAAGGGCACAACTGATATTCCCAAAAAGGGAGGGGTATAACTGAAATTGCAATATCTCAGAGGCGCACAACTGATAAAAAATCCTATATTTTTCCTCCCACATCCATGATCATATAACCAACTGAATATATCAAATCCTTTATGTTGTATTCACTTTCATTTGTGGTATCTCACATAATCCAAAGGATCTGTAGGACATGTAGTTGAGACAAAGTGCTTTTGTGCATTTATATGTTGTTTTAATCAAGTGTGCAAAGTTCAATCCTACATGTCGAGTCGGGAATACCCTACCCAAATATGGTTGGTTAGCTAATTAATTTTTTTTTGAAAGCTCAAAAAAGGGGGAGACACGCGATGGTGTTCACCCCAGTATATTATAATTAAAAGAACAAGATACTTACAACGTGAGAGGGGGAAGAAGGGAGGAAGAGGGAGTGACCAACGCAAAACAAGGAATGCGACAACCGGCCCGGAGGCCCAACTAAGTAGACCAATCAGCAATATCTCAGAGGCGCACAAGTGATAAAAAATCCTATATTTTTCCTCCCACATCCATGATCATATAACCAACTGAATATATCAAATCCTTTATGTTGTATTCACTTTCATTTGTGGTATCTCACATAATCCAAAGGATCTGTAGGACATGTAGTTGAGACAAAGTGCTTTTGTGCATTTATATGTTGTTTTAATCAAGTGTGCAAAGTTCAATCCTACATGTCGAGTCGGGAATACCCTACCCAAATATGGTTGGTTAGCTAATTAATTTTTTTTTGAAAGCTCAAAAAAGGGGGAGACACGCGATGGTGTTCACCCCAGTATATTATAATTAAAAGAACAAGATACTTACAACGTGAGAGGGGGAAGAAGGGAGGAAGAGGGAGTGACCAACGCAAAACAAGGAATGCGACAACCGGCCCGGAGGCCCAACTAAGTAGACCAATCAGCAATTAGGATGGTAGCCGCGGCAGTTACATTCTCCTCGTAGAAGCGCGCGCCCGCGAAGATGGAGTCATTGCGAGCCCTCCAGATCGACCAAAGGCGCGCCAAGGGGTCCAGCAGATGCGAACGTGGACGCCTTCTGTTGGCCCAAAGGATATTGCAGAAGTCTTCCGTATCGGCCGCACGAGCCCAAGCAACCTCGTCCCAAATCCGAGACACCGACGCACAAAGGAAGAACAGGTGGTCAGCCGATTCATTAGACACCCCACAGAGCTGGCACAGGATGCTGGGAGTGTGAAGGAAGGATGCACACCGGTCACGAGTCATCAGCCTCCTATGCCGAAAAACCCAGAAGAAGAAGGTGATCCTAGCGGGCAAGCGGAGCCCCCAAAAGAGAGCACAGTCACGAACCAAGGAAGCATCCAGGGAGGTGTAGCCGGAAGCAAGGCATAGAAGGCCTTGCGAGAGGAGAACGGAGCCTCCCTCCAAGCCCAGTGATCCCTCCCGCCAGAAGGGGAGGAGGAAGAGGAAAGTACCTCCAGCAGGGAGGCCAGGTCGTTGGCGCGCTGGTCCGAAAGGATCCCCGAGAAAGCGGGGCACCAGCCGTCGTTGAGCCAGTAATCAGCAATGGTGGCCAGGCGGTTAGACGCCAAGGAGAAAAGCCGCGGGAAGCGAGTCCGGAATGCGCCACTCCCCGTCCAGTCGTCCAGCCAGAATTTGAAGACAGTACCCGATCCCAGCACCGGGGAGAACAATGAGCGGTTCTTTTGATAAATATCAAAGATGTAGCGCCAAAAAGGGGAAGAGTGAACAGGGCAGCTCCCGCGCATGAAGGAGTTCCAGTCCTCCCCCAAAATCGCACGCAGCACGTTGCCAAAGAAGGAATCATCCTTTCCCCATATCTTAAGCACCCATTTCAATAGCAGGGCCTCATTGACCCGATCCAAGGAGCGAACGCCAAGGCCGCCCAATCTCTTGGGCCGAGTAACCACATCCCAAGCAACCAAGTAAATCCCACGGCCGCTGCCGTCCGCCCGCCCCCACAAGAATCTTCGCATGCACTTTTCCAAACGAACCCGAACACCCACCGGCAACTTTCGAACTGAAAGGAAGTAGATGGGAATTGCAGAGAGAACCGACTTCAGGAGAACGAGACGACCGCCCCGGGAAAGCAAGGAGGCCTTCCATCCCGCCAAGCGCGACTCCACCCGCTCCAAGATCATCCGCCAATCATTAAGGCGGTTCCGGCCAATCGAGAGAGGAACACCGAGATAAGGGAGAGGGAGCTCCCCAATCCGCGAGCCGAGGATACGGCTGCAGTCAGCCTCCTCAGGCGCCGACAAACCAAAAGGCACCATACAGCATTTGTCAAGATTAATCGTCATTCCCGAAAGTTCACCGAATAGGGAGATCGTATGTGCCATCCCAGCCGCCGCGTCGGAGTCCCCTTCAATGAAGCAAATGGTGTCGTCCGCGAATTGAATAATAGGCACACATAAACCTCCCGTTCGAAATCCCGTAGTGAGGCCAGCGTCAATGACGCCTTGCACCATCCGAGGCAAGACATCCGAGGCAAGAACAAAGAGCATAGGGGCTAAGGGGCAGCCCTGACGCACCCCCCTGCGAGGCTGGAAGAGACCGCCAACCGGCCGGCCGTTGACAAGCACGGAGAGAGAGACCGTGGAGATACATCTGCGCATCCAAGAGATCCAAGAATTTGGGAAGCCCCGCCGATGAAGAACAGACCATAGCCAACCCAATTAATTAGCGGACTTTTTTCACAGCTATTTGCATTTTTTAAAAAGTACATAAAATATAGGATGCTTAATGTTTGATTGGAATTCAGTTATTTCGTTTATTTCTTTATAATATTATGGAAATCTATGTAATATATATAAGAATATATGTAAAAAATATTTTTTTCGTTTAAAATCAAAAAAATATATAATCGACTAAATTCAATAGTTCTTGGATTGTTGATTAATCTATAGTCAATGACCCTTTTGTCTTTAATATGGACTACAGTACAGAGTTTGGTTTCATAAATTTCTGACATAAATTTCTGACATGCTTATAGTCCTATTGTGGACTTCCTATCGTGCGGTCCACTGCTACCTTTCTACCAAGTATATATGTCCACCATCGCCACAAGATGCATCATCATCATCATCATCATCTCAAATGTCATCCTTTGATTTTCATTGAGATTTTGATTTTGATGTAGAATTGACCTGCAACATTGTCAATTTTTATATCTCCTAGAGGGTTTGTCATTTGTCCTGATCTTGACATGTACTTGTCAACTTCTGAACTATTTGTTTATTTTTATATTTATCTAGCTTTCGTCTCACCTCATTAAATACTAGAATGTCATTTGAATCCATCCACTTGTAAAGGAAAACTTACAAATACTAGAGCGTCATTTGAATACAAGGACACACTGTGTGCCACTCCACATGGTGTGGTGTGTGGCCATGCGTAAGGAAAGGGTGTGCAACATATTGGAAGATTTCATAATTTCCTACTATGTTATTTTTTTAAATTTTTTTCATAAACTTCTGGACTCGCTTCGGGATGAGATATCTCGGTCCCACGATCGTGGATTTTGATGTGTGCAGGTACAATTAATTTTTTTGCAAGTAAATCCCATTAATAGTGATTTAGAGAACTGTTATCATACACAAATGTAGGTGCACAAATGTCCATATACCCCTCGTAAATTAGCCAAATATATGTGAATGCCAGTAAACATAAATAATGGTTATATTTTTTTGGATATCTTGTATTAATCATATGTAATACATACAAATAATGATGCAAGGTGTCCTTATAATATTGCATGTATGTCGGCCTTCTTTAATTCAGAGGTCATGGACTAAGGGAGTCCATAAAGATTGAAAACCTATTATAACGTGATATTTGTTACATGCAAGAATTTGTACATTCAAAAGCATATCCATGTTCTTCTTTGATATAGCAAAATCTTATCGGGTTTAATTAGGTATTTTTATTCCACGAACCCTAAAATTTTTATAAATTACCTTCTCAACCTTGTAAATGTCGTTATTATCCCCTCTACCTCGTAAACTTACTCTGTCTTACCCCATGAGCCTTGTCATGAATTTTAAACATCTTAGACTAACTAGCTTGGGTGAAGAGTGAGTTAATCAAACCGCAAGAAATCCAACAGTTGGATTTCTTCCTCTCTCTCTCCCTCTTTCCTTGTTCTCTCCCCATCATTCCTCTTCCTTTCCATTCCATACAATCCATCTCTAATCCAGGGGCAGCGACGACGGTTGAGCAGCGTGAAGGAGGGTTGGAGATTAGGGAGGTGCCACGACTGGCATTGATCAAGCTTGCAGTGCTATAAAATTGGTTGCAAATCTTCTATTCTTTGACCTAACTAGTTCTTTGACACATCATCCTTGTCAATGCCGAAGCTTTTGAATACTGTAAATGAAAGGATGTGTATGTGCTTTGGTTAAAAAACGCGCATCGAGGCGTACGTCTCGAGGCGAACGGGCTGGAAACACCCTAGAAAGGCCACCTCAATAGATCTCTGGGAGGATACCGCTTCGTCTGCTCTAGGCATTTTTTGTTTTCAAATTATTTTTATATGTAAATCATTTATCTTACTGACAATTTCAAATGTTTATAAAGCTCTAGTTGTTCAGGATGTAATTATACAAGATGAATGCTTGACTTTGGCTTCTTTCATGTTCATATTTACCATTAAACATGTCAAATCATGTTTAAAAACTCTTAGATTATACCCTTAGACATACGAATCTACAAATATATTGAAAACATTACTCGTGATCTTTTTTTAAGGAGCGGTCACATAATGAGCTATGTAGTATACCGAGCAGGACAAACAAGATAGAACTGAAGGGGAGTTTATGTACTACTCCCATACAAACAAATCCATATACCTGAATAGAAATAAAATCCTCAATAAAATTTTTTTGCCAGGGGTGCTGCCCCTACACCCCCCGCAGGGGGGAGCACACATGCTCCATCCCTAGATCCCCCTCCCCCTGTCTTGTTGGGGTATGATTTGGCAGGAGGGGGTGCACACGACGGTTCTTCAACATGGGTTAGATGGTTAGAATTCATGGGAATATCAACATATTTATTCTTTGTTTGAATGGAAGTTTAGTAAAAAGGCATATACAATTGTATATCTTTTCTTTCTTTGTTCCTATCTTTATAATGCCATCATATATTATAGTTATATATATCATATGCTAGTCAGAATATATATAATTCCGTTAGTATATAGTTATTGTAGTTTTTATAGGTATTTATCCTTGTAAACTGAGGCTTACACCTCGACCGCCTCGAGACTACAATCTACACCTCGCCTCGATTCCAGAGAAACCGCCTCGCTCCATTTTTTAGTTTTTTTTCAAACCTTGATATGTGCTAGATCCATCATATTTTTCACAGTTTCTTCTTGCCAAAGTTCTTCAAGATGAAGTCAAGACAATGTGCAACACATGATGTCCAAAAAATACCGTACCTTCTATTGTGATTGTCTACAATTATCCGATGGGTATTTTGTGTGCCAATTATCTTCCATTTCATCAATTTTAAATGATACTTGTGGTTTTTCACATGCAAAGAAATATCAACCAATTTGAAAAACATGTATCCCAACCTAATACGTAAAGAAGATGATAATACGTGCTTCCTCGTGTAACTCGTCCAACCATTTTACATTAATATCACCCCTTACTCTGGCTGGCAACCTCTTCTTCAGCTCACTGATACACTCATGCATCTCTTCCTTCTGCATGGCAAGATAATTGTTCTTGATCTCTTATGTGGTGCGAGCTTTTACTCGCGTTCTATTATTAATTGCATGTTGCAAAAAATGTCCATTAGCAATATTCACGGGAATGCTTTCTCTAAGAAGTAACTTGCTAATAATCCTTCCCACACTTTCCCTAATATTTAAAAATATGCCATTAATCATCTTTAACAGTGGATGCTTACTTGGGTTGGAGTGCATGAAGCTGCTCTTCTTCGAGAAGGGCTTCCCTTACTTTTCTTATTTTTCAATAGGTGGTGGTATGCTGGATTTACTCTCATTACACTGGTACCATGAAAACTGTCACCTTAAGCATCAAATCCGAATCCTCACCTCTCATACTCCTTAATGATTCTTGTGTCTTCCTCCTATATGTCCTCCGAAATGGGGTTTGAATATTGCATGGATGTACACATTTATGATCAGAATAATATAAAATATTGAACTCCTCGAACATGAACTTTGTTCTTCCTCCCTTACATTTTTTTATCCTTGTCCTTCTGTCCCTCCAGGTTGGGCAGAAGTTTATTAACATCCTTTGGGCTATGCAAGCATTTGACAACATTCTTGTTGCCAGCAAGATGAAGCTTCAATCTAGATAGTCTACTCTCTCGAGTTTCTTTCTGCAAAAAGTTCGTTGGGGCTTGGATTTGTTGCTATCTGATGTGGCAACATCATTCCATATTTCTAAGAGGAAGTGGATTGCGAACCCATGAGATTCTTGAACAGAACATGTGAACAAACACATGAATGATGAAACACACATACTAGCAATATAAATCAGTCAATAGTAAGTACTACTTAATACTTAATATTAGTTACTGCCAATTTACTAATAGCAATCTCATGTTCACTAAATTCGTAGTTAGTAAATGTTTATTGCTTAATTACGAACGCATATTTATTACAAAATATTCATATCTCAAGCAAATTAACGAAAATTAACAATGATTATACGGTCAGGAATTGATGTATAAAGTTCAGATCTTAGAAGTTAGAAATTGCAACGCGTATTTGACATCTAAGCTTCTATATTACAATTTTTAAGAGAAATAAACGGTAATCTATAGTAAATATGACAAAATCCATCAAAAATAGCAAACATCTCTCTTAGTTCTCAACAACTACAAGAAATCGTAGCTTAAGTACAAAGAAAAACTCAAGAACAAACGAGTACCAAAATATACAAAACCCTAAGAAATCTACCTAAAAGCATTTAAATTTTAGGAAAAGTTCTAGGAGTTGCCTTAGAGCCAAGAACACCAAGCGACAAAGTTATCTTGATATGAGTAAAATGATTATTGATCATATTGGTGGAAAGATGGAAAATAACACGTAAGACATCCTACTATATCGTCGATATATCACGAGATATTGATCAATATCTTGGAAAAGGAAATCTCAAGTGATATCGTGATCTAGTGCCCCTCGATACCGATATATCCTCGACAAATTGACGAGATATCATGATATCTATTCGTTGACAATATATCATGATATTTTAATCCTTGCTTTTAAAGAAGTTGAGATGTGACAATCATGCAACCTTATTTATCATCAAGAATCCTACATTTCACTAAGGATCGAGCATATGGAAGTTTGATTGCTACTATATTTAGGATATGATACATAAATATTATGGGGTAACTTCTCATGTGTCTTCTAGTGACCAGACCATTGGCATACTCACCCAGCCGCTCCCTCGTGCTGCCTTCAAGAGATATATTTCCAAACTAAGTATGAGGAATCGTTATGCGTGTCCCATATGTTCTTTGAATTCCACAGCCTTTAGCAGATGATGCATTATTCATTTTGAAAATATCGATTACATCAATTTAGTGACCTGTATTCGACTGGTGAGAGTAGAGACTAGGAAAGGTACGGGCGTTACTCTCCCAAAAACCTTTTTGATTGTGCTATTGGGCCAAATGAAGCGGTGCCTTGTCATCCAAGTAGGTGAATTATTATTTTCTTCACGGTATGCCGTCTTATTCTTAGATTCTTCCTGATGAGAGTGTGTATCTATTTTGATCATAGGAATCATTCAAATATTATGAACCATAAAGGGAATTTTTGAATTCAACTTCACTGATGCCTGCTATATATATTGGAGAGTTTTTCGGATGCAGCTCTTTCCCCCAGATTCATTCTTATGATTCCTTAAATGAGCCATCACTTATGATTGTCGATCTCAAGTAAACTGTTATATGATGAATACATTTGCTGATCTACATTCTTGGCTTCTCCACATTCACACGACAATAGGAAGTCAACAAGCTATCAACACTAATGTTTATGGAAACTGCAGTTGTCACTGCCCTAGTGTGACGAGATGTTTAAAGCTACATGCAGGCATTTGGTACAGTAGAAGACAGATCATGCTTGTTTACATTTAAAGTTCTATCATTTCAGTGCACAATGTTCCGTGCTTCTTAGACATCATCATGTAATGGTTTCTCATGTATTATTTCAAGCGCTCAAGCTTGATGAGATGTTTTTCCTCGCCTGTCAATGTGTCAATTTGCAATAGCAAAATGTTTCAGTTGTTAATCCAAGCTAGCGTTGTTCGCTCATGCAAGTTTGGGGGTCATTGACCCGCACAATTTGTTAAGTGTGATCCTATTCATCATCATCAGTTGCTTATGTATAAAATTTAGTTTCTCATCTGCAATATCCCCGGTTATGTGCAGATAGAGATGGTATTTTGGGGGTCCAAAGTCTGCAACAGTAGGATCAACACATTGCTTTTTACTGGGAAAGCTCATCGGTATCATACATGTGAATGCACCTTTCTCATAGTTGTCTTGTTCCTCGTTGATTTAGAGGGCCAAAATCTTGTAGGGGTTTGATATATAAGCTTCTGCCTCGTGATGCAAAATGTGAAAATTTTCATGCAAGGGAATCACCTCATATTTTTAGAATATTTGCTAGCATATTTAGAGTTATCAAACTATTTGATTTTTCTCCATAGTGTCTTTTTTGTTTTTATGCTAAGTTCCATACCTTAGTTACTTGACATTGTTATGCAGGCATTTATAATTGCTTCAACTGGCACAGAGGAAGAGATGTTGAAATGGTACTGCTATATAAGCTTTCATGATTTCCAGTTCCATCAGTAAAGTATATATCTTATATCAATACGTCAACCCTTTATTTCACACTAGTTTATTTCCCCTTTAAGTTCTTGCTGGGAACGTCTAATCCTCTTTAAAATTTACAGTGCTGACATGTTTTTACTGTGAGGCGTAATTACTACAGTTATGTTATAGTTATGTCTTAGCTCAATATAATGTAGGTTCCGTGAGCGTGTTGTGTGGACAGACAAGGAGATCAATTTAAAGCTTTTAAGGAAGGGTATCTTAACACGTGTATATGCCCCTATGGTAAATTACAAACTCACGATGAGATGCCCTGAGTTTTCTGTAGTACATCCTATTATCTCACCGTTGATCTTTTGCTCAATATGTAGGCTATAATTCGAGGGTTGAGGGATTCGGGTGTTTTTAGCTCTGCGATAGCTTCTGCTCCGAAAGAAAAACTTGTTTCTTCCGTGGAACACCTGCAGAATACCAGCTCCGTAGTTCCGAACATGAAGACCAAGGGGTCACTGTTGGTTTCAAGAAAACTTGGAAATGGATTTCAGTCAGTTTCCAGGAGGGCATTATCGGTCTCCAATGATTGGGATGCGGCAATTCCACCATTGTCTCCTCCTAGCATTATTGATCTTTAGTAGGTTAATGTTTTGTCCATTCAAAATGCATTGGAGATTTTTTGATTTCCGTCTACACGGCTTAATCATGTAGTTTATATTGGAAAGAAGTTGAATTTGCCTGTAATCTATCTACCCAGTATGTATAGGGAAGAAGTCAAGCCTGCCTGTAATCTAGTTCTGAGATCATCTGATTGTCTTATTATATTTTGTATAGTTAATGTTGTATATGAAACACGGAGGTATTCACAGAAAATAGCAAATCCTTTTTTTTAAAAAAAAGCAGGTGATCGTTGGAAGAACATACACTATTGACGAAATGTGCTCTTAGTTAATTTTGCCTCTTGATACACTACTTTGAAGCCATTTATTTCCGTGAAATTGGACTTGGATTTTTTATCTAGATTCCGACCACTAAACAAGTCAAAGCAACTTTCTAAGTGAAATCAGAGCATAATTTAATTAGATGTTTTGCACCTATTTGGCTAATATGTATGCATATGTCGGAATGCGGTCATGCTTACCATGTCAGTTTAGATTTTGCTAGCAACTCTCTGAGAACAACGGACCAGCTATTCAAAAGTCAAGGATTATATCTTGTCAATCTCCTTGGAAAAAGAAGTAAACACTTCAGATAGTATTTCAGTTTTCATCTAGATAGAATGGTTTACTTAATAAAAGTACAACTTTTTGTCAGAAGTAGTTCATGATCTATCATTTTCATTGGATGAGGCCTGAACCATAATTTCCAATTCTGCATAGAATTTCTCCATGCTAAAAAGCTTACTAGGACTTGTAATAAGTCAGCCAGGAGGAATCACTTCCTTGCAAGGGTTTTCTATTAGCAAAGGAATCATCGGTTCTTTTTTAGATCATCGGAGCTTTTTAGTAGCAAAGTTTACTAGCACTTCTAATAAGTACCGACCCTACTTTTGGATCGTCGGATCTTTTTTTATATCAGACAGCATTATCGTCATAAAGTTGCTGCTTGCTAACATGCAGGGGCTATCCGATGGGCATCTGATGGTGCCTGCGGATGATATGGCGTGATCAGCACCTATATCGATGACCATTACGTGCTACAGAAGGAGCTGTAACTGCAGAGAATCCGATCTCTCACAGTGTGCTGCCAACTTTAGATCAGTCAATCATTCCTGCTAACAAGCAAAATACCATGAGTTGTAAGTTCATAATTTAATGTGCTTTATTTAGTTTGGAAACTATATATCACCTGTGTTGAGCTTGCCGTACCGATTTTGTCTTGACAATCTGCCGAGTTGCATTCCCATCCTCTCGATTTTACTTACTAATCCTATCTCAGATACCGTTATGTCATCATATATCAGTGCTTGAAATAACTGAGACTAATACATACACCGGTGTATCATCATATATCAGTACACATTGTCTGCAGCTGGACTTTATGAACTTTATTCTTTTATTTGACTCCAATTTTGGTACCGTCTTTTACTGAAATCAAATTCTTTTCAGTTTTAGAATGCTTACCTGTCACTCTCTCTCCCTCTTCATCTCTCTATCTTAGAACTTTGGAGTGCTTACGTGTCACACTTCCATCTCTCGATCTTACATGTTTACTGACAGTGATATCATCCTCCTTAAATCCTGGAATGCTTTTGTGAATTCCTTTTTTAGCATAATTGTTAAAGATATTGAGGTTGAATTTGACATGGAACGCTAGATAAAAGGTAATTTTCATTATTTACAAGCTGACCATGCTCTATATTTCCTTCTTGCTATTCTTATTGATGGCATTGGAATGCATATGTCACATATCGAGTATCGTACTGTTCTCAAATATCGCTTTATGATTCCTCGATTCTCAGCTGATGTGGCATGTCCACTATGCCGCAAATCCTGTCTAGACGCTTTTGGGGAGCATGCAGTTCATTGTTGTGAACTCTCATGTTTTAAATATAGACATGATCTTGTCATAGATGTCCTTTATGATGTACTCATGCATGCTGAGGTTGCTTCCAAGAAAGAAACACCTGTGAACTTTTTGACTGATCCACAAGAGGAGAGATCGACATTCGGACAAGTGGATGTTTAAATATTTGGATAGAATACAGGGAAACATACATGTGATGATTCAACTGGAGTTTCTCCATTAGCGGGCCTAATAAGGGGTGATCTTATTGCGGGATATGTTGCATAGAAAGTTACATCAACTAAAGTTGCTAAGCATGGGAAGGCATGTATAGACAACCAACATGTTTTCATCCCTTTCGATTTTTATACATTTGGGGTTGGGCAACTGAAGCGGTAGAGCTCTTCAAGAAGGTTAAAAAAAATCATGCATATTATTATTATTATTCTCAATCTGTACATGTGTTTCGAAGAATTAGATTTGTCATCCAAAACAAATTGATTGCACAACTTTTTGCCCGTCTCCCATTAATCTCTATGTAAAACAATGAAAATTTCATAATTTATAAAAAGTACGTGATGTGTTAGCGTACACAACACATCACGTACTTTATTAAATTATGCATCTTTCAGCATCTGCTAGTCTTTCAGTATCTAATCTGGATTTTTTGTTTCTTTGTTGTGATTTTACAAGTTTAGCTACTTAGTTATAGTGGTCATCTTTGTATTGGGAAATAAAAGTCGAACATCTTTTAAATATTATAACTTTTTCTTTGGAGATCTAATTAAGAGAAATCTAACATCATTTGAAAGCTTACACCATTGATTTAATGACAATATGTGGGGTCTACAAGTGACTATCGGTTTGGAAATCGATCGGTTGAGTTACTTCGATTAAAATCTGAACAATTTTTTGATTTAAGCTTACCAAATTCACAACAGGACTAAGTTTACTAGATTCGACACTAAACTCGATCGGTTGGATTCCTCTTTTCAAACTTCAAATGCACTCAAATCAATAAAAACACAAAACTCATTAAATCACATCTAATCATATATGCAATGAAGAAACGAAGCAAACTGAATTTCATGGCCTTGCACCTTCCGTCCAATGAGTGAGTTTAGTCGAATTGTAACGTAAGAAAGATCTTTTCAATAAGTCAACTAAACATATGAATTATATTGTTGAAAGTATATTTTGTCCGAAAAATTCTAGTTAAAGGAATTATATCCTTGTGAGGTCCTTCTACTTGATGACTCAACGTGGAAAGAATGTATTTACAAGAAGCTTGTGTTTTCTCTCAATTGCAGTTGCACCTTAAGAATGCACAGAATATGAATATATATATATATATATATATATATATATATATATATATATAGGGTAAAATGGGGCTGCCCCCAGGGAGTAGCCAAGTTGGCTACTCCTACCCCAATTTTCCCTTCATTTTTTATTTTTTTGGAAAACAAAAATTTGTATATTCATCATTATATCTCTCTCACATTCTACTAAAATTTCGTCAGAAACAGATACTCCTAAGCCATCCATCCAGACGTCATTTTTTTAACGGTCGCAGGATTTTTTAAATCGACCATGTTTGGATGGAAGCTGTAGGAGTCTCTGTTTCTGACGAAATTTTAATAGAATGTGAGAGGGATATAATTATGAATATACAAATTTTTATTTTCCAAAAAAATTAAAAAATGAGGGAAAAATAGGGGTGGGAGTAGCCAAGTTGGCTACTCCTTGGGGGCAGCCCCATTTACCTCATATATATATATATATATATATATATATATATATATATATATATATATATATATATATAGGGCCCTTCTAATGAGGTGGGTCTTTCCTGAAATTCAGAAAGCCACTATCAAATTTGTAAATTACGTAACAATTTTGTAAATTTAAACTACATATTGTAAAATACTGACGATTATACAATTATGTAAAATATATCATCCATATTGTAACAAACTTTTAATGTCAAATATAGTAATATTTTCATAAATTTTTCATGATATACATATTATATTAATATTTAATATTAAATTTATGGAGTTAGAATGTGTAGAATAAATAGAATAAATGCTTAAATTGACGTGGCTTTCCATGCATCCAGGAAAGGTGCACCTCATTTGAAATATTTCCTATATATATATATATATATATATATATATATATATATATATATATATATATAAGGGCTCGCTTCAGTTAACGGTGAGTTAGGGATCTATCCTCCAGAAAACTGGGGGTTAGGGCTTGCAGCTTTCAAGGGTGATGATCGAACAGAGGCATTATTGTACAACCCAAGAAGAGAAGTCAGAGTGAAGGCATCAAATAGTGAGCTATTGAGGTCTTTCCGTTTATATAAATAATTACGACTGAGATTATAGAGCCGATTTCTCAAGATCAAGCGATCAAGCGAGGAGTCTTGCTGGGTTGATTCCTTGACTTTAATAGTCAACGGATAGGAGACATAAAGCCCTTTCTCCTTCGCTCTGCTCGCTTTGATAACAAGAAGATTTTGTCCAATAAAACAACTAAGTAGATAGATCTTGATGATGATGATGATGATAGAATATTTGTATCATCTTAAAATGGGACAAGAACTCCCCGCAAGATCAGCATATGCTTAGATAATTGCTTCTCATATCCCCAAGGATATGCAAGGTCCAAAAGTAAAGGAAGTAGATATAGTTGCTCATTTAACCTCGTAAATATAAAGTGTATCGAAGGAGGTAAAAACCCCTTAACATATAGCTGCGAACAACCAAGGCAAGGGTTTAGATTGTTCCTTGAGATGGGTTCAACCATGTTAGGGCCCCATCGACCTTAGTAGGGCACGAATCATCAAAAGCTCTTTCCTCCCTTTCTTTGTTGTTATAAAAGCACAAGGTTGAGTATGCTTCATTTTAGAGTGTATGTTAACAATCACTCATGCCCTTTAAAATAGACATGGCCAATCAGCTGGGGCACGCCCACCCGGACGGGCTTGAGTTAGGAGACTTGGGAATGGATTGGCCCGACCCGAACCAAAAAAATAAAAAAATATAAATATAGCTGAATAAAACATGTATTAATATAATAAACTTCAAGTTTTTCATGTGACACTAGTTTTAAATAAAAATTAATAGTTTACTTGTCAAGTAACATGTAAAATACTTATATTAGTTATATAAAGTATAAATTACATTAATAAAATCATTTCTACTTATTAAATACTATTAAAAATTCAAAGGAAAAAGAACAAATAGCTCAATTACAACACCATAGTCAAATTCCCAATATGAATATAAATAGAATAAAACTCAACTGCTATTAGGATTAGGAGTGCAATCCCATTAGGATTCTTTATCCCTATTTGGCTTTAATCCTAACAGATACACAATAAGCCTGTAGAAAGAGAGATGAGGAATCACCCCACAACTAGTGCTAACTTCACACGTTCCATAGGAGTATTTTCTCTCTCTGACGTCAATTATATAAGGAAGGAAGCATATTTACTATAAGGGACGACCAAGACAGGACATGAACCCCTGGCTATCCTCTGAAAGTGTAACATCCCAGACTTAGGCCATCGATCCTTTATTAAGGAAAACTGCCTCTAATAACTTGTTGGATTCGAGGCCAATTGGACTTGTTGACAACCACCCAAAATATTTAAATCCAAGTAATCAATTAGTAATCCCCACCACTTATAACTCACACCGACACTTCGTGAGTTTTATATGTCGGACCATGTTTAGGATTGGGGTGTTACAGAAAGTGGATTGTCATGAAGCTTGTGATTCCCTATTATCAGTGCCATCATTCTCATGATAGATCGGGGGTGTTTACAGGAGGTATGGTGGAACATAGTAAAAAAAATTATGTTGGGCTCTCTATTTGATTTGATTATTTTTTCATTCCTACATTTCTTTTATCTAGTTCTCGGACATCTTTGAATCCCGAGCTTGCACTCGATTATCTCATGTAATGCATGGATTCATTATAATTTATCCATAATTGAAATCGATTACTTTCATATGAGAGAAAATGAACGTGCATATTGAGGTTAGATGGGATGTTAAGATATAAAAAATATATATTCAACATAAAAAGGAGGAATTTTGTTTCGATTGTAAACTTGGATTTGTTGGGATTTTCTTTTTACAGTGAACCCTGATTCTAAGAATCTAATTGATTATATTTATCTATTTAATCTTAGTAAGTTATAAGATTCATAGGGATGAAGAGGGAAAATACATGCTAGATGAGCATGTAAGAAAGTGTAAATAATACAACTCCTTAAGTTTGGATTTCCTGGTCCAACAACAAAGAAAAGTAAGTTTGAATCCATATCCATACCCATATAATCGTGTGTAGTTGTAGCAATAGGTTGGTAAAATAACCCCTGAATTAGTCAATGTTTTTAAGGATAAAATTTTCCGTTTATAAAACCAATGAAAACACATATAGATCTATAGGCATCTACTATAAATATACAACATCATCCCCCTCTAAAAGGACACCATATTTGAGGATTTTAAAATCTCTTAAATGGTTAGATATTAGGGATGCAAACGGATACATATATATCTGTATCCGATCCGTCGCCATATCCGTTTTATACAGATTTTGACATCTGTATCCGTATCCGTTTTGAAATGGATACGGATAGGGATATCGTTGTGATATCCGCAAACATCAGTATCCATATCCGTATATCCGTTTTCGTATATAAATATAGTCATAGATTTATTTTTAACCATATATTACATAATTCTCTACCTCCTTTTACCATATTTATATAATTTTTATGATACAAACACATTTAATAAATTAATATCATGTGTTTTCCATCCAATTCTTATATATTTAAGTCAATTCTATAGAGTATTTCTAACATTACTCATGTGCGATCAGTATCCATTTTACATCCGTATCCGTTTTTAAGGATATGGTAAGATAGTTTTAATATCCGTCAATATCCGTATCCACATCCGTATTCGTATTAATAAACGGATAAGGATATAATAATACCTAGATATGTATATGTATCCGACCGTTTGCATCCCTACTAGATATACTCAAGACCTATTATGACATCTGAAGGGAATGAGAAGCTCAATCACATGACTGTTTCTTGACTACATTGGTCGTACATTTCTCATTAATAATCATAATGAAATAAGAAATCACCACTAAAAACATGCTGAAATGATAAAAAATTTAAAAAATTATACCTGTCGAAAATGCCTCCAATAATATTTACATCTAGGGTTGGGCATTGGGCTGGGTCGGCCCGACCCGTTCCAAAACCCGACCCGTATAACCCGACCCAAACCCGAACTCGAAATTTAATGGGCGGGTCGTGGGCCCTAAAATGAGCCCACATTGATTATCGGGCCGGATTTGGGCCTGAGAAGGCCCAAACCCGTTAGCCCAATAGCCCGACCCATTCTAAAGCAAGTATATTCATATCTAGTACGGTATAATTATATCAATTATATTCATGTTCATTCCAAATACCATGTTCTAACTTTAATATCCTTATTCGAGTGTAGAATAAATGCTTAGACACAAAAATAATCATATTCATTAGTAGATTGAGGATATTATTACATCAATATAAAAGATTATTACATTAATATGCAATAATAGAATCTGTGTCCTCAAGTGTTACAGTATGTACAACTGTAAGTAACCAATCTGTATTGGGTCATAGTGCCCGCATCTACAATAGAATATGTATTGGTGAATTGAATGGTGGTTTAAGTCGCCATATTTTTACCGCATTTGTATTTCCAACATACAACTAATGTTAAAATCACAAATTAGTTAGCATGCTTTATAGTTTTAAACATGCACACATGCATAAGAAACAACCACACAAATGCAAGAAGAATGGAAGACATGATATTGGTATACATAGGTGTTAAATTGGGCTGGCCCGACCCGAACCCGGTCCATTTTGTTTGGGCCGGGTTTGGGCTTGGGGCCTAATTTTTGAAAATAAAATGGGCCTAGGCCCGACTCGTTAGCCCATATTCTAAAATGAGCTTAGGCTGGGCCAAGGCGAACCCGGCCCGAGCCCGGCCCATGCCCAACCCTATTTACATCCACAACTCCACATGTTTAATGAAATGATATATCTGAGAACAATATTGGATAAAACTTAGAAATGAAAAGTAAAACTAAAAACTGCTAAGTTTTGTATACCTTCTATAAAGGGTACACAATCTTGAAGTGTAAACTTAAGTCATTTGGAGTAGCAGCTTTCTCATCTAACGAGGAAACCGATGGATACATAAGAGTGATCCAAAGTGGACTAATAACACATGCACTTCTATTAATTGAAAACATATGGTTTAAGCTATATTTTATTTATCGCATGGACATAAAATTTATCTCCAAGTTTCCATTTCCATATCATAAATGCAAAACCATTGTCAAGGTATCACAAGGACCTAAGGGCAAGAGGTATATCAAAATAAAAACGAGACATATATTCTAAAAAGTTTCGCGAATCAGCAAAGGAGATCTATTAGGTTAGGAAACTACACGAGAGGGTATAGCTTACATTTCCCTTAGGGTTCGTTCGGTGGGAAGTTACCGTACGATGGCAGTGAGGAGAGAGCATGAATAAGACCCTTATTTGAGGGCTTATTTCCAAACCGAAGAGGACCTTAAGAAAATCATGGATCAATTACATGGCAAGAGAGGATTTGCGAAGACGAGCGAACACGCAATCACATGCGATTATAAAATGAAGTCATATCCTTTAGATCCAAACATGTGCATGCCTACAAAACACACTTCACATGCTCTTGAATGACAAGAAAAATCAATAACATCCATAATAATTCTAAAGTAGTAACTAAGCATAGGAACTTGTCCCCGAAATGATAATGAGAAGCTTGATATTCCATGTATTTTGTGCACCAAAATAATGCATTTACCATGATTTAGTACCCTTGGATGGTGGGGGAAGAATAGGATGAGTAAGGAGCTGTGATATGGCATCAAATGACCTTCCATCATCTCATTCTATGCACTTTGAACAAAATCAAATCTAAACCCTAATTACATTCTAGCCCGAATTTCAGACTGACCTCTCTCAATAAAATGATCATATCTCCTCCAATTGAATTAGAATTGAAATACTTTCAATTCTTAGATCCTTGAAAGATGTGTTTTTTTATGAAGTATATTGGATCATTTTCATTGATTTTGATATTTGACCTTCACATTTCTAGACCATTTTTTTGTTTTACATTATAACAATCTCAAGAAAGTCTCGTCCTCGAGGCTTATGCATGATGTAGTCACTAATGGTTTTCCTTATCACCATGGGTGATAAAAATAATAAAAAAACATTACAGTTGCCAAAATTACTTATAACACCTTTAAAAAGGAATAATAAAGGCATCAAGGAAGTTATTGTATACACTACAAGGACTAGCAGTCATAAAGATGCTGACATGTCTTAATTTTGATGATAAGAAAAGTAACAGTTCATTAATTTAAATATTTTATATTATATGTTTTACGAATAATATTACATAATTAAAGCTGCATGCTAATCAAAGCACATGTACTCTCGAGGATGATAGATGCTACTTAAAATGAACTACATGTTATTTCAGGTGGACTACATGACAAGAAGACTCAAGTCTTTCTATCGCTTGTTGAGTTAGTCTGTAATAATATAGTATAGATTATGTTTGTAATAATATAGTATAGACTATGTTGTGCAAAGCCTTAGATTTAAACTCCAAACTTAATTGAGTAAGAAGAAATCAAAGAGTAGTTTGGTGATAGTGCAGTGTGCATACACCTTAAACGATTCGGGTTCAAATCTCAAGGGAGATGTTCATGACCTTTAAAATTACCGGACCTACTATTAAGAAAGCTTAATTGAGTAGGTAGAAAATTGCATTATTGCGCAAGTTGACCTAAACAATTTTCTTTGATACCCTTTACTCCATTTTTATTGTCATGATTTTGGACTATTGTTTTCCATTACTTCCTAGCTTGCACTATATTCTATATTTGTCCTATTATATATTGTTGAGGTTGACAATGAAAGTTGGAAATGGATGAGACTTCACGAATGATTGATTCACTGGTCCGAGCTAAGACGTTTGTGCCTTCACACGCCTTTTGTCCTTAATGCGAGAGAGAATGTGATAGAGAGCGAGATGGTGATGGTAGTAGGGAAGGGGCTCCCGATGAGCGATGATGGATCGAGATGCAATGATCCATTCCACCTCCCGATGGAGGTATATATATATATATATATATATAGAGAGAGAGAGAGAGAGGGCCCTTCCAATGAGGTGCACCTTTCCTGGGTGCTAGGAAAGCTACTCATAAAGACCGTATGATGAAGATCAAATGGATGAGATTAAAACCACCAAAGAAAAGCTAAGAGTGGTATTCGAAATAACTAATTAGCTAAGTTTTAGGAGGAGATTGAGCGCCTAACAAAAGAAGGAAATATTTTAAAACGATTCGAATATTCAAAAATTTCTATGATTACTTCAAATTGGTATTAAAAAACTTTCCTAAAATAATTTTTAAACTTGGCGATAACGTACATCCTGTAAACTATCAATGTCGTTGTGTTAAATAAAATTACTGCCAATTACAAAATTAAATACTACAATACAATACGGTGCAAAGGAATACAAAATAGATGCTGACATACATTAAAAATTGTTTTCTGAAATACAATTGATATCATTATAATGACAAATATCTTTAGAATATAATATATGTTTGTTGTATGACACAATATAATGAAAAACCAAAATATATTACATGTTGGAACAATTAGTCAATCTAGAATAGAGCATACATATTTGAAACTGCAATTGTCGGTATGTATATATTACATTACTATGATTTACAATATAACAGCACACAATACAATACAGTGCAGAATAATACAAAAGAAAGTCATGACATTTTTAAATTCTTTCCATATATATTGAAATGTTTAAAATTTATATAACATATAACTCTTTCAATTACTATATTACAAAGTATAACACAATACGTTCACACTAATGTTTTAATTTGTACAACCATATCGAAAAGGAAAAATTCCTTTAACAGAACTTTACACTATAAGTCAAAATTACCTTAAATGGACGACCCAAAAATTGTTAAGATGTAGGTGTTTCTTTAAATTACTAATATTTACAAAAATAAGGACTATTATACAAAACAACAACAAGGAATACAAAATTAACTCTTCCGTATTTACAATAATTGTGGATTGGATTACGTTGTCTAGCAGACAAATGAGATATAGCGTCATAATGTACTATACTCTACAGTATAACACATTACACAGAAAACATATATATTGAATTAAATGTTTGTAATATAGGAAAAAATCGAAAATAACATGCTTTTTGGAAAATGTTATTGTCGGTATGTTTAGATTAAATTGGCCAAATTTACTAAAGATTAACATACAATACAATAAGCTGCAAAGGTATACAAAAAATCACTGTTTTTAAGAGATTGTTGAAAATTGTAATGCAATAATAAGCATTTATATGAAATATGTCTCTCCCATTTACAATATGTCAAAATAAACAACAATATATGCATACCAAAACTGAAACTTTTTCTACCAGTAGCAAAAATAAATATTTCTAAGAAAATACTTAACACTGTAAATAAAAATAGAAAAAAGATTGAAACCTCAACTGATGAGTGCGTTAGTTTACTATAATTGACGTATATTTACAATTTAAAATATTAAAATACAATATATATCTTAAAAATATTAATCAATGCTCAACCAACATGTATATTATATCACGTATATTACAATACATACCGATAAAATAAAATATTGAGCAATTGGATAAATTTTGTAACGTAAAAAATAATATATCCAATTAACTGATAAGAATGTGGATCTTCGATTACTTAGAGGATGAATAATTCTATATAATAGATCGTGTACTTGATAAAGAATTGTATTTTTGTTATAAATTTTCATTATTTAGTATACAGATTACATTATCTATTAGACAAAAAAAACACTTACCACATATTGAATTTTGATAAACGAGAAATTTTTGAATAGATTCAATTAGCATGACATACTACAAAATTTTTCTTTCTAAATTTAAATGAATTTTTTTTAATAAATCTCTGTATACTATGTATTAACAACGATGTAAATAAGAATGATCCTCTAATATTTTTAAAAAGATAGCATTGGAAAAGGATGAAGATTGACAAAAGAAATAAAACCTGGAACGTGAAGAAGATGCAGACGTTGTCGAATGAACAATGGCAGAAAAAAATTTGAAATTTGACAGTCGAATGAACAATGGCGGAAAAAATTTTGAAATTTGACGGTATAGGAATATTTGGGAAAAACATGTTTCTATTTTTAGCTAAGCTAATGTAATTAATTATTAATTATTTCTTATACAACTACATAAATATATTTACTTAAATAACTCTAAGTAATAAATAGGTGGACTTTAACACCGTGATTTCCGCCATCGGTTAGAAGGAGAGCGAAACAGAGTTCCCTCCCACCGCGAAAGGCAAAGCGACTCAAGAACCCTAGGGTGTTTCTCGTCTTCGATCGACGACGACAAAGGCAGGAAGACAACGATACTGAGAAGACGACATCCAGGTCAGATATCCCTCTATGATGCTGTATTGATTAGATATCTTAGTATTTGATTTCAAAAAAAATGACTACGTATAAAATGAAACTGAACAATGTAGATTTTTATACCATTTGTTTATCTTTTATTTGCAAATAATGGATTTTTAATTGAACGATTTATTAATTGATGTTTACAATTTACTTTGTTAAACTAGGACAGTAACAAAATCATGTAAACAATAAAACCTATCTATACTGATGGTCGAAAGCAAAAGAAAGAAAATTTAACAATAAGATCATTGTCAGATGTATAAATTTATAGTTAATCATGCATACATTAAATGTTAGTTTAAGTGTTACACATTAAGGCATCTTAAGGAAAAAATTTAACAATAAGATCATTAAGTGTTAACGTGTAAGAAATCTTAATGAAAAAATTGTAGAGATGAGCAACAGTGAATCAGATTTCGAAGAAATTAGGGGGCCAAGAAATATGAAGGAAGACTTAACAGGAAATTCTACCGATGAGGACAAAGTGAATGAAGAAGCTGATTCAAACCGAACAACTTCATTGGTGATGAAAGGTACATGAATGTATTTTCAAATAATATCATTACACATATTCTATTAATATGATGTATTTGTCATTTGTGAGTTACAGTGATGGGTAAAGGCCTGAGAAAAACAACTGACAAAGAAGATGAGCATATTGAAGAATGCATGACAGAGAAATATGGCAGTAAGATATATATTATATATCCCTTTATAAATTTTTGTATTTTCTAGTTGTTACATCTGTTTTGAGTGTTGTATGTAAAATTAATAGAATTATATGTATACTTCTTTAAAGGTAAGGGATATATCCAGCACCGATGCTTTATAGAGCATTTTGTTCAATACATAGATGCACATAGACCAACAGCAAAGCAACAAAGTCTTCTTAATAAGACAGCATTCTCTAAATTAATAAATATTGGGAAGGTTGATATCCAAAGGAGGAATCTTCAATGGATTGTAGAACAATATCAAGGAGGACGACAATTCAAATTGGGGAACAGGGTTCTAAACTTCACAGACGAAGACATAGGAGCAATATTAGGGATTCCAAGCACGGGATTTACAGTGACTGTTAAAGGCAGACACCTACAGTGGAAGAGCTATATCTCAGAAGAGATATTTGATGCTGGGATGATTTTCAATCGAAAGAAATTAGTCAATATTTTGATGGATTTCTACGATAGAGATGATGATGACTCGGTAGCTCTATACGTGACTTGCTTGATATTGTTCATGTTTTCGACGTTCTTGTTCCCAGACTGTGGGTACTCTTTCCCACGAGACTTACTCCATTATGTAGAATCTTTGGAAGATACCCGATTTTTCAACTGGTCAGATGCTGTAGCAAAAATGCTTTTGTTCAACATGGAAGATGTGCGGCATAGAATAAATCAAAGGCGGCAAGGATCGTCGAGAACCACACTTGGATATCTCACAGGATGTGTAGCATGCCTCTACGTAAGTAGACATGTTTTTGTATAATTATTAATATAGTTTGAAACTAATCAAGATTTTTTAAATTTATGCCAGGTATGGATGTTAGAATACTGTTGCAAGGACCTTGTCGTCAACAGAGATCTACGTCCAAGAATACGAAAATGGGCAGGCTCAATAAAAGATTTATCGAGAAGGATAGCTTCACTCATCAATGAACAGGTATGCAATATTATATGCCACCAGATAAAACTATATATTGTGTATTGTTCTAAATATTAGAAGTTTAAAGTATAGATAGTTAACTTATTATACTTCAAATATATCAGATTTTAGGAGGTTTAAACCCACAAAAGAATGAGATATTCAAAATAGGATCAGATGAATATGTTTTCCCGTATGAAAGGTTCATTCAATACGGGTTCTCCGTTAGAAGACCACAGATAAACCTCCGCGCCCGAATAAAAGTTCCAGAAGATGGACCTGCAAGGAGAGAGAGATACAAGAGGGGAGATTTTCAAATTATAAAAAGTCTGAATCAAGAGACTACCATTCGAGCTGGAAAGGGGTCTGAGAAACAATGCATGTGTGACGATTTTTCAAAAGAAATTGACAGGTTGCAGAAGCTAGTCGAAGAACCGAGTGATATGCACAATGATAAGGATGCAAAAATTGCATCTTACGAGATTCAATTAAGAAGGTTGGAAGAAGAGAATGATGAACTGATAGGCAAACTGGGAAAAGAGACACCAGCTGAAGCTGACAGAGAAATCAATGAGATTATGACAATGGAAGGAGAGAAGAATGCGACTGAAGCTGATGTCCAAAAAAATACACTTGTGGTGGAAAACATATCTGAAATTGACCAAAAGATGGATGCAGAACATGAAGCTGAAATTAATTTAACCAAGAAAGAGTCTATTCCATGTTTTGATCTTGGTATTGGGGAGCATGAGTCCATTGTAACAGAGAAAAATAAGATAGCACCGAGGAAGAAAAGGAAGGAGAGATCGGAAGTGCATCCTAGCTCATTGACTAAAAGAGTTAAAGAGCGGAATGCAGCAAAAAGAGATGCCCGGGATACAAGAGAAATTATTCCCAGTGAAACAGACCACGAGATGTGTATTGGGACTTAATTCTTTATCATGCAATGATTTATAGATCTTCTTGAGAATAAATATTAAATAATTACAGATATAATAAATACTTGTTTAAATCTTATGTGTAACTACAATTTACAGTATCTATGTGATCCGGCAACTAACTTTATCGGATACGAAAACATAAGCGAGGATCAAAGGAGATTGATTCAGGACTTTCTAAGAGACCCGGCAGACAAGTAAGTTAGAATTTAAGATAGAATTTTATGTTTTAAATAAATATGTAATTACATTTTAATCTTTTCTTGATGAAACCTGCAGATTTAACGCCACATACTTCACACCGCTTGGAATCTTTTGCAAGGGAAAAGAAATATATAATTTTTTATATGAAAAAATGATTGAAGATAGCGTAATCAAATAATTTTATTTCATATTTTAAATATTAAAAAATACTGAGATGATACATTTACTTTGAATACAGATTTTGGAGATGTTCATGGATGTTCTGCGACATAGATATTGTACCGGAGACACAATGCCATTCCTATTCACACCTATTTACAAGATGGTTAGTCACTACAATGTCATGTAATTCTAATAATATAACATAATACTTACATCTTCATCATGCAGCAATATTTTGTAAATACGGTTGATAGAGCTACAAAGGAAGAGTTGAACCATCTGGACGGCCTTCATGAATTGGATGATGAAAGGCTGATTGGATTATCTAAGGTTTTCACAGTTATACACACCAAGAATCACTGGCATCTCCTGGTCACAGACTTCACGGCGAGGAAATTCTATGCATATAACTCAATGAGAGGATCAAAAAATCACAAAAAGGATGCACAAAAATGGGTATGTGTATTTTCAACATTTTTACATTAAAACAATCTTTTGGTTATAAAGGAATTTAACAATATCTTTTTTAGCATGGATGGATGTGCGAATGCTTTGGCATGGTCTTGGTGGACGAAACAATGAATGACTGGGATATAATATATGTGGTTGACAGCCCGCAACAACCTCCTCACAGCTTGGATTGCGGTGTCTACGTGATGAAGACAATGGAATACTTGTGTGAAGGAAGGGCTTTGGACTTCAGCTTTGAGGACATTCCAAGGTTCAGGGCAGAAATTGCATGTACTCTTTTGACATGCGGACACGTTGACAATGAAGCTGGAAATTAATTGAGAGATGATGATGAATGTTGTTTTCAAGACAACGTCAAGACATATTTCGTATATGTTTAATAGTGTTGAAATTTACTTTCCTGAAACAATATTTAGTTTTTTTGTGTTTAGAAGTATTTCCTGGAACAATGTTGTATTTATAAGTATTTCATGGAATGCTGAACAATGTTGTTTAGTTTAATTTATTTACCTTAGATAATCCAGCCATGTAACGTCTTTTTTTAAGTATTTTGTGCATGAATTGTATTTTGTGATGTTCTTCTGATTGTAATATGCATATAACTGAAACATGACTTCAATACTGATATTGATTGTTTAACACATCAATGTAAAACATCAATATTTGATATTTATCCATTATATGTAAATCATTATACATATCAAATATACAAATCAATGAAAGCATTATATTGGTCTTAAATATATTGATATCTGTATAATCCTCTGACTTCGACTATTATGGATCTGTATAACCTCATATATATTAACTATATATTACAAAAAGTTAATTACTGTGTACAATAATGAATGTTATTATACAATATATTCATTTATTGTACATTAAATTGGGAACATTGTTTCACTTAGATAATATTTTTTACATGGAAGACAATCGTTTTTACATTTTAACAACCTTGTGTTAACATGTAAAAAAATGCTTTTGTTCAAAATGGGATATCAAATATACAGATCAATGAATGCATTATAATGGTCTTAAATATATTGATATCTGTATAATCTTTTGACTTGCAATCTTATGGATATATGGATCTGGTAAGTAGAATTAACTTAATTAGAATGTGGAACTTTTAGAAAATAATATATTCCTTTAAATTTGAAAATAACATCAAATAATCAGATAGCGTTAAAATCTGAACAAAATAAATCCACATAAATCACACCTCATATATAAATTAACTACATATTACAATAAATATTTTTTTATGCACAATAATGTATCGTATTATACAATAAATTAATTTATTTTACATTAATTTGTGAACGTTGTGTCGCTTAGATAATCTTTTTTCATTAACTTGGTAACTTAATCATTACCAACAAATATTTCGAAGATTTATATATATTTTGTTAATATTTTTTTCAGTCCAAACGATGTGTCATTTGACAACCACAAAACTTTTTGTGAGATAATAATACTGAACAATACCCAATATAGAACATACAATGTCTGACTAATTCAGTCATATATATTACATTCAAATGTTTACAGAAAAACTCATCACATGAAAACAATAATAACTACCAATCGTTTGAGTAACATCAGATCATACAATAAATATATAACTGTCAACACACTGTTATATGGAAAAATATAAATAGAAAGTGACTTTAAACATCGGTCTATATTTTAAAATGGCTGCAACTATGACCTCTTCCAGATTGATCAATAAGATCCTGCAAAGAAAAAGCAGAATACATCAGTAAATTTAACATATTGTATAAAAACAACTATGTATGTGATATCTGAATATGTTGTACTGGTTAAACTCTGTAATAACAAAATATTAAAGCTAAATAGAGGAATAAAAATTTATAAAGTAACCAAAATGTCAGTAAAAAATATACCCCCTCGCATATAAGTAATTTGCATTATATTTATTGTGAATCTGCCTGTCCTGAATCATCGCTGCAGAGAAAATTTTAGGTTATATCAACAATAAACAAAAATAAAAATAATAAACTGGTTAACACTGCATACCAGTCTGAAGTTGCTTGAACCTTGTTTGAAGGACAATTCCTAGAATCATGACCAACATTATACTTCATGCAAGCTTTGCATTGTCTGCCTCTATTCCTTTTTAATTCTTGTCGAGAAATTCGGCGACTGCCTGAACCTTTTGGTCTTCCTCCCCTTCCACTACCTTTTGTTTTTGCAGTAACAGGGACAAGTACATGGTTATTATTATCATGATTTTCCAAATGAGATTGATCCTGTGATACATTTGATAATCTTTTTTTTTGAATTTAAACTTTGAACTTCTTCGAGCAATTTCAGAAGCTTTGCTTTTACGAGAAAAAAATATCATCATATTCTACGCTACTTTCAGCAACAATATGAGAACATATATCATTTAACTGTCCAGACCTTTCATGTTGGGGATTTTGGTTGTAGATTGGATAATTACCAGACCTCTTAAAATTCCTGGTCCATCTGGGCATGATAAAAGAACTTGAAAGAAATGAATCTCCTCTGAACTTGATAACAGCAAGTAAATGCCTGCATGGTATTCCTTGAAATTTCATTTTTTTGCATTCACAAGATAGATAATCAGTCTGATGAATTTAAAGTAACTATTCTATCTCTAACAGACTTATCGATTGATGAAACATTGTAACATGTCGATCCATCTTTTATTTCAGAAACACGAACGTTTAACATCATTAACTCCTTCAACTCTTTCTGAAACTTGTAAAAAATCCTTTTCGAATAAACATCAACCATTTGTTCTTCCAAAGTCCATTTGGTTCTTAACTTAGGCCTTCTAGTCTTTGAATCATGGTCCATATCATTCTCACGTTCTCTTAACCTCTGGATGGCTGTTTGGAATCTAGAAACAAACTCTAAAAGAGTGTTCTGTTTAGTAATAGAATTTTGTAAAAATGAGTTCATACTTTCACTCCTTTGAGTGCTACGCATCCCAGCAAAGAATGTGTCATTTGTATATACATCTATCCATTTCTGTCTTATTTCATACTTCTCTGCTAACCATTTATTCTCAAGCAATCCAAACTCAGAAATGGCTGCTGACCAACCAACTTCAAATTGATCAATAGACTCACTCCGCCAAACAAGCCTGCTAAATGTTTTAAGAGCCTTGACAATTTCCTTCAGTCTACCCAGTTTAAGTTTCAGCTTTGTCATAATATGCCATGTACAAAACTTGTGAACAGTGTTGGGAAATGAAATACGGATTGCAGCACCTATTGCTGGATCTTCATCAGTGATTATAGAAATAGGGTGTTTTCTAACAGCATCAAGGAATTGATTAAATAACCAAGTAAAACTTTCTGTTGTTTCTCTGTTGATAAATGCATTACCAAAAAAATTGAGCAACCATGGTGGTTAACTCCACAGAAAGATGCAAATATTAATTTGTATTCATTGGTTCTATATGTCGTATCAAACGAAATTGTATCACCAAAAACCTTGTAATCTTCGATGGATACACTGTCAGTCCAGAATAAATGTGTGAGCCTATTGTCCTCGTCAGTTTGATAAGAGTAAAAAAATTCAGGCGTCAACTTTTTACAGTTATCAAAGAGATCTAACACAAGTTTTGCATCCAAACCATCACGACGTCTTCTCTCATCCCTGTTAAGGTTGTATATATCACGCACAATGCCATCAACTTTGTTGTTTGTAATGAAACTGTTATCCAAAAATGCCGATTGTTTTGAGGCAGGAATATTAACATCAGTCATGGACTTGATAAGCATTTTAGCAGCTTTAGAGAACTTTCTATTAGCACGAAGGTATAGCCGTTTGTTGGGGGATACAAGGTTATGATTGTGCTCTTCATTGAAACAAACCACTATCCAGTCATGATCAACAAACCTATATTTAACCGACATCATGGCCTTACAACCAGTTCGAACAACACCAACAGCTCTCTCCGATCTTTCAAACATACTTTCATCGCTGCAATCACTGTCAACTAAGAAACCATCTCTTGTTGATGAGGAAGCTCTTGATTTTCCTTCTTTCCAACATACAAAACTCTTAAACACCAGTGTCTTGTTTCTAGTTACTCTATCAACTCTATGTCTTGTGCTACTTTTGCGTACATTGAAACCCTCTCTTGTAGCATAAGCTTCATAAAAATTATATGCGTGTTCAACGGAACCAAAAACCATACCAACAGTGGGTATATGCTGATAACTAGAACAGTTTGCGATTGGGGAACTTGGATCAACTGCATTATTTTAAATATAATTGAAAAACATGTTAAATCTAATGATGTTTTTCCCAGATATATCGAAAAAGATTGAAAAATATTAACAATATTAACTTTACGAACTATGAAGATATATTGTTTGTATAATTATTAAATTTACACACTAATAATATTACCTGAAAATGATGCATCAGTTTCTAGGCACTCTGTATATGTGATTTTTGCTCCAATATCCTAATATAAAAATAACACAGTAATAAATTTACTTAAAAAAACAAAAAATAAAAGATTATGTGGTATCTCATTACCTCAATATTTGGAAGACATTCTTGTGCAATATCTCTGGAACGTATGGCACCCCATAGAGTTCCTGGTAATATACAAATAAAGTGAGATTGCGTAAACTAAACTAAGAAAAATTAATATAGAGCAAGAAAATGTACAATTCATATTAATATTTTATAATGGAATATGATATTAATTATTGTGTATTATATTTGGTATATAGGGCATCCGAAAGTGGTCCTGCCAAAAGACAAAAAACGTGAAATTGTGTAAAATATACTAGGAAATATTACCCAAAGTAAATAAAATTTAAAATATATATAAATATTGTATAATGGATTATAAAATTAATTCTAGTGAAATATATTTGTAATAAATGTCCCCCAAAAATGGTACTGGCAAAATAGAAAGAACGAAATATTGTGTAAATTATATTAGGAAATAGTAAAATAAATTAATATAATGTACAATACAATCAAATATTGTACAATGGATCGTGAACTTATATATATTATATTGAATGAATATATTGTAAAATATGTCGAATGATAATAAAATATAGACATGTATTATTGTATAATGTCAATTATATATCAAGACAACAAATTAAATGAAAACACGTTTATTGACCATAACTGTAAATCTAGTACAATTTAACATAAATTTGAGAACAAATTGAAGAACAAATGAATTGATTACATAAAAATCATATTAATACTACTAAAATGAAAAATTTGTATAATAATAACAACACCTGTGGAGAGAGAACCGATATCAGAATTGACATGACATGTATCTTCAGTGCTATTTTCCTGTTATAAAAAATCACTATATACATCAAATCGAAATATTTTTTGAAGAACAACAAAGAAATATAATTTAATAACCTGGAATCCTTCTTCATAAAAGTTAGACATAAACTCCGATGCAGAATCATCGCTTGATGAAGAATAGGAATCGTCCATGGTGAAGATCGAATGTGGATGCAAAAGAATAAACGTTAGAAAAATGAATTAAAATTAGTATAAAACCAATTACCGTCATTTAAGGGATAATTAAATAAAATAATTGCCGGATGAAGAATCTAAATATAGGAAGAAGAATAGTTATTAAAAAAAGAGCGAATTTAACAAAATTGATTGAGTCATAAAGCCACTAATTTACTAAATATAGAAAACCGGGAGTGGTATATTGCGACGGTTTAGCGTGGTTTCGCGTGTGTGATTATAGACAGATGATGGCCGTAGATGCAGATCAGACGGCCAATATTCGTGGCTTTCCATATAGCAAGGAAAGGTGCACCTCATCTGAAATATTCTCTCTCTCTCTCTCTCTCTCTCTCTCTCTCTATATATATATATATATATATATATATATAGATATATAGGGCATGAACCCTCGCGTCGTCTAACCCATTCCCACGCCCTGACGATTAGGGTCTTCGCGAGATCCGGCCTCGCCGCAACCACCGGAGGCGGTTGCTTGACCCCGTCAGTCACACATGCCTTCTACAATGTTGACGTAAAAGTAGCCATTTAGGATTTCCTTATCTGATATCCTTGACATGTTTAGACGTCCTTTATAATTAAAAAGAAATCTTTTACCTATCCTAAATATACACACCAACTCAATGTACATTCAAGTTATATGTTAATGATATCCACTAACAAAAAGGTGTTCTAGTGAAGCGTCTCTCAAAGCTTTGCATCTTATTACTATTATTACAACCTTCACGTTTTCCATTCCGACATGTTTGCTTTACATTATTCTCAGTTTCTATTTGGAAGGCTTTATTTAGGTATTGTATTATAGGGAAAAGGGAAGCTACACCGGGGTTGCAGCCAACTAGCTGCACCCAGATATTTTTTTCATTGATTTTTTGATTATTTTTAAAGGAAACTTATGGGGGATTTACTTAGTTTATTGTGTGGAATATGTATTTCAAATTTCATGCAAAACAAACACTCCTAGCATGCCCATCTAGATATGGTCAATTTCAATAATTCTGAAATCGTTAAAATGTGATAGCCTTGATGGAGATGATAGAAATGTCGAATTTAGTTGAAATTAGTATGATATCATGGTGATATATAGTGATTTAAATCCCCATAGGTTTCATTTCAAAAACACAAAAAATCAATGGAAAAAATGCCCGGGTGCAGCTAGTTAGCTACAACCCCGGGTGCAGCTTCCCCAGCCCCTTGTATTATATATTAATTATTGGGTAAAGGGTAGTCTTTGAGAAGGTATATCTTCTCAAGCTAAATATAAATCGTTTGTTAGGTTAAATGGCTTAAGATAAACTTGTAAGATATGTTCTTGTACAATAGTTTGGACTACATGAGAAGTAGTTCAAATAATGAGTGTTTTTAATCCTTGCATGGGCCAAAAGCTCAAGTATAGGACATAGCCCTTGTATGGATGAATACGTTTAGGTCCGTGTATATTATATATTACTTTTCTACTTATTTATGTATGTATGTGTATTACTATGTTCATTTAATCAAGTTTTTTATTTGCTCATCCCCCCCCCCCCCAAACAGATACAATTTACTTCAGGTATGGTGAAGTCGACATAACATCCATACACCATCAATCATGAGTTCAAATGATACAAACAACCATGTTAAGAGACGATCTATCAATTGATTTCCCCGCTATAATAAAATCGATTATACACATTGGAAGAAGAAAATGACGATCTATCTCATGGTATTCAAAGATGTATCTAAAATATCACATGGCTTGTTTGTTTCTCAAATGAACAATAGCCCCATAAACCAAATATATTGAGTAGGGTAGAAGATAAGAGTCGAATTCCCTTTATTGACACTTCGAAGGGACAAACCAAGTTCATTGTTCCTTTAGAAATCGGCGCTATTTAGCAATATTGTATTCAAAGAACCTTTCATATATTAAGACATGGTTAGTGTTACAAATATAATAATTGACAAATATTTAACTTTCTCATTTTATCACATTTATCTACGAGAAAACGATGCATAACATTTACATGTTTAGCTCGAGAGTATTGTATATGATTTTCAGATAATTCATTATTCTAGTATTATCACAAAATAATTTAGTAGATTTATAAGAAATATCAAAGTCTTTTCATCGAAATCACTTGAGGATAAATTATCGCAGAGTAAGTATATTCAACTTGATTATAGAGAGTGCCATGTGATTTTTTAAAAACCACAAGATAAGTATAGTATCGACGAAATGATAATTTTTGCTAGAACTCTTGTGGTTTGCCCGATTATCGACATAAATAATTTCACTAAAAGTATGTAAATAAAAGGAATTATTGCTCTTTGGATAAAACAAGCCATATTCGACAGTATCAAGTAATTATGCAATGATTCTATTATCAGCAAGTAAATGAGATTTCTTATGAACTACTTAAAATATAGAATACAAGCACTTAGTGAATTTTACGAGCCAATTAATAATGTAGAGAGCCTATCATACCTTAGTAGATATTTATGTCTTCCTTCCATATCAAGATGTATATTTCTACGCATTGGTGTGTTTCCCATTTTAATGAATCTAGGCCGAACTTCTTTAGAAATTTTTATGCGTACCTACGACGACTTCTAAAGGTTCCATATTCTAGTTGGTCATTTTGGAGACAATGGAAGTGTTTAAATTCTCCCATCTTACTTACATCAAATTCATCATGCACTTTCGTTGGAAATTAAGCGAAAAGGATACTATTAAAAGCACTAGATATAATTTTGTCAACATAAATTTGTACAATAAGTAAAAAAAAATTTTCTGTTTTATAACAAAAAGGGTTGGATCGACTAATCCAAATAAAAATTATAAGATACAAGAAAACTTTGCAAGTGACCGTACTAAGCATGACTTGATCCTCGTAAACTATAAGGGCCTGTTTGGTTGCAGGGTTGGGCAGGGTTGGGTTGGACAGGGATACCCCTGTGAATAGTAAACTGTGAGGAGGATTGGGCTGTTTGGTTGGAGGGTTGGTAAGTGTCTTTTTTAAATGAAGACATGGCCTCAAAAAATTAAAGAATAAAAGGTGGGACATTTTCTTAAAAAGACTTCCTCTCTATAAAGTCATTTAAAATTGAGTCTTAACATATATCCAAAATAAACCGAAATTGCCAAAACATGCATAAGCCCAAAAGTAGTCGAATTAATTCAAAAAAAAATGGGTTTTGTTTAAAATCGTATCCTTTTTTCTTGTTATACTCTTATGCAACTAGTTTGACCTTGTTTCAAGTAACATTTTTAGACTCATCATGTTTCTTACGGAAGACTCTTATTATTTCAATAACGGAAATGACTAAAATATAAATAAGTAAAAATTATTTCTACTTATGATGGGAGTGTTAATTCGTAAAAAAGGGTCGCACTATAATTTATCCACTCATTCGTGGAGAAGGGGTGTGATTAAAACATGTGCCATCCACTAGAGGGCTTCGTTTGGTTGTTGGTGTACAATGGTGTACATTGTGTACACCGACATACCCCTCGTTCCAACCCTCCCAACTTAGGTTGGGATTGCTTGTATTGACCCTATAATTTCTTTGTTACAGTATTTTTTCTATGTTCAAATAAAATTTATTAACATAAAAACGTATTATAATCAATAAAAAAGTTAATATAATATATAATCAATGTCACATCACATCACAATTATCATTCCAACCCTCCAAACATCTACTGCTCACAAGGGAATACCTCAACGAAACCCTACCTAGTTACCAAACTGTTCATAGGTGTTCCTCCTCCAATTTACTTGTTGTCATGGTCGACCAAGCTGAAGAGTGCATGGGCATCACAACATTACTAGAGAGGGATAAATTGTAGTATCGAATAAATATGGTAGTTTAAAGTTTGTGGAATTAAGAATAAGATAGAAAACCAGACAAGCACCACAGTTAGGTTGCTAATCGAATTAAACATGTTCGAATTCGATTAAAATTCACTCGATAATAATTTGAAAAATGTATAGTATTAATTGGTGAGCTTTGTACCACTTCAATATGAATAATTTTATTTTTACTACTTATTGAACCTTATTATCGGACTCCATTTTCGAACATGTTCATCTGAACATGTTTAAGTTAAGCTAAATCATTAATGAACTACTTTTTATATTTACATCTATTGTATTCGTTGTTATATTTCCAGCAACAAATCATATAACAAGAGTTATCCATTGATATTTTCTTCTAGTCGTTTGTAAGTTTGGCAATAATTTGTACAAATTTTGATGAATAAGACAAATTCTAAATCGTTGTTATATGATCTTTTACCAATGAAAATGACATTTGTTGCTAATTATAAGAATAAAAGCTAATTTTACAATAAATAATTTACGTTATTATACATTTAACATCAGAAGATATGGCAACAAATATTCAAATTATTCGTCGCCTTAGGTCAAACTTCTTGTAGTGATACCATGATGTTTGACCACCCGCATGCAATGATGTTTGGTTGTTTACAAGTGTAAAGATGTGAAACTGACAAATGCGTTGACGCGTAATGATGAGAAATGGGCTATTGTGATGATTTTCGACTAAGCACGTTTGTTTAATTTTCAACTAGGCATGTACAATGATGTAGATATATAACTTTTATTCTTGTGACTAAGCAAGTGTGGTGATGTAAAACTTAGTACAAGCAATGATAATTAAATTGAGCACATGCATGATGTTTTACTGAGCATATGCAATGATCTGAAACTCCCGAGAACATTGTACTCTTGAGCATGTGTGATGATGTGCAAACCTCGTTTATATGTGATGATGCTATTGGATATGCCTTATATTCCTGTTTAAGGTGGATATTGTTGGATCCTAATTGATAAGATGATCCATCTGGAATTCGATTATATTCTAACCCTTTTGGTTAACATGTGAACAAAGTCCTATTTATTTTAAGACTCAAAATCATGTTTTCTTTAGGATTTAAAATCCTAATTATTTTTTGATTCAAAATCATATTTGCTTTACGATTTAAAGTATTATTCATTTTGGGATTTATTTATGTGGGAGGAGGTATTATATAAACCTCCATAGGATTAGTATTTTGGCATCCGTCTATTCTACAATTCTTCCGCTATATTAAGAAGGATCATCAAGCACGCTTGGGGAGAACCTTATAAACCTTGTGTTGTGGTTGTTTCTTGCTTGCTTATCTGTGTTATTTGTTCCTTACCTCCTTTTTTCATCATTCCCAACAACTGGTTTTAGAACCGAGTTGATTGATAAGATGGAGTTTAGCACCAACAGGATGATCAGCCTGAATGAGATCAACTGCAACTTATGAAAAAATAAGATGAAAGATTTATTATTTATAAAGGCTATGCACCTTCCAATTTTTGCCACCCAAAAGCTCAAATCTTATTCCAAATGAGACGCATGCTCGCACAATTTGGTCGAAGTTGGAGAAGTTGTACGCTTCAAAGACAAGGAACATTAGGTTGTTTCTACTCAAAACATTGATGCAGTTGAAATTCAAGGATGAAACTTGTATTCCTGGTCATTTAAATGAATTTCAAGGAATTATCAATCGGCTTATCAGCATGGGAATAAATATATAAGATGACGCTCTAGGTTTTCTGCTACTTATTAGTCTTCTAGATAGCTGGGAAACATTTTAAATCTCCCTCACAAACTCCACACCTAATGGAGTTATTTCCTAAGAGACTATCAAGTTGGTATTATAAATGAAGATACGAGAAGAAAATCTAAGGTTCTTCATCACAATCAGAAGTTTTGGTTACGAAAAATATGAGGAGAATTAAATTCAGGAATGTTAAAGGAGGAGATCAAAGTAAAAGCAAGTCTAGATCAAAATGCAAAGATTTGGAATGTCACCATTATGGGAAGAAAATCCACATCAAGAAGCATTGCTACCAACACAAAAGAGAGAAAATACAGGGGAAACTAGAGAAGAATGACAAGGATGTAAATGTTGTTGTTGATGATGTTGAGCATGATTTGCTAATAGTGTCTAATAAAGATGTGGTGAATATCGTTAGAGATGATGCATGTTGTCTCATCAACAGTGGTTCGACCCTTCATGTAACTTCCAACAGGGATTTTTTCATATCTTACACTTCTAATAATTTTAGAACTCTTAGAATGAGTAGTGGTTCTTTATTTAAAGATATTGGCAAGTATGAAGTTATTCGCAGAATGCTACCAGAGTTCCTTTTTAGCTAGAAGATGTGAGTCATGCTTCTGATTTGTATTTGAATCTAATATCCACAGGAAAACTTGATGTTGAAGGCTACTATAACATATTTGGTCATAAACAGTGGAAGCTTACCAAGGGTACTTCCCTTGTGGCTCAAAGGAAGAAGTGCATCAATAATCTCTATGGTATGCAAGCATTTGTTTCCAAGTTTGCGGTGAATTCATCCCTTGATACCATCTCAATTAAGTTATGACATGGGAGGCTCAACCATATAAGAGAGAAGGGATTGTACACCTTGATCAGGAGGAATCTTCTTTCAGACATAAAGAAAAAAAATTGAATGATACACTCATTGCTTCGTTGTAAACTAACCGGGCATTACATTCAAAAGAAACTCACCCTTTGGGACGGCACAAGTACTAGAGTTGGTTCACACAAATTTATGTGGTCCTTTGTGTTGAAATTATAAGTCCTTTACATCACGATAATGCAATAAAAGTTATTGTGTTCTCATGTCTATCTGAAACAGATATTTATGAATACACTAAAATTAAGGTCCATTTGGTACAATTAAGGTTATGTACCAAGGACATGTTGAATACCATGCATTAGCATGTGATATTCAATAGTGATCTCCAATATGAGAAAGATATGATAATATTTCTCTAAAGACTTATTTTCAAATAACCTCTTAATGCAGGTACTCTGCATAGTAATAGAGATTCATAGGTGTAGGAATAGTCAAGTCAAAGATTTGACTTGATGAGGTCAAGATAAACAAAGACAGGAATTTTATGTCATGATCGAGCACTTGTCTTTTAACAAGAGACGGATATACTTCTATATCTCTAAATGTACGCAGTAGACATACCATTAGGTTGAAAACCTAATCAAGTTCTATATACTAGCATGTTGGTATACATATGAGGACATATGAGAAGTATGCTCCTTCAAAGTAATCATGCAGGTTCATACTTGATGAATCGGGGAGACATATCTCACTCATTAGATATTTTGAGGTCAAAAAGAATTTCTTGCATGGTCGTATTGTTTATGAAATAAGACAAGAATTCGAGATATTAAGAAATGATTTTGGAAAGTATATGATTAAAATTATCACCCAATTATCGATTGAGAAATCTAATGATATGTCCATAAGGAGATAGTCACATTAGAGTGTGAACATCAGGTATATCAAAGTCTTCCAGTATGAAGGATGAAGGAGTATTGAGAATACTCTAGGTTAAAGCTATCCTAATAGATCATCTACCATGACACTTCCATTTTGAGGGAATGATAAAACGTGATGGATATGAGTGGCTCGACTTCATGGCTCAATGATATGAAAATTAATTAATTTAAATCTCACTTCATTTGATTTGATTCCAATTTCAATTTCAATGTTCAAATGTTGAAAAGAGAAATGATAATAGAAATGGAGAGGAACTCACTTCTTGAGATCTTTTCAAAGATCTAAATGGTTGGGAGAATGATTAGAATTTGAGTTGGAAAGTGAGTTCATCATTGTATTCATTTATGGATCTCATGGAGAGTGTAATGTGTTTTGTTGAGCTCCTATAGAGTGTGAATCATTATAGCTCAAGCTCAACATTTATAAGTGACATATTTCACTAAAAGTGGTATAAATCTTGAAATGGGTAGTTATCCAAAATTGAAGTCACTATATGTGGATATTATGATCTTCCCAGTATTATCTACAAGTATCTGTGCGTGTAACCCACGAGTCCTAATTGGATTAGGACTCATACTGTGTGATGTCAAAATTAAGACAATAATTGTTATTGCCATAATAATATTTTTACAAGTTTGTTTTAGGGAATGTGACTCATACATATTATTCATTAATTAATATAAATAATGATTCATATTATCTTAATATCCATATGAATTTGATTCATATAATTATTTCAAGGTATTTATGTGAATGTGATTTACATTGGAATTAAATTAAATTAGATTTAATTTTTTCTTTGGGTTTATGAATAAAATTCACAAATTATGAGGATGTTCTCATAAATATCCCAATAATTATAATTATAATATCTTGAAGATAACAGAATAAACAACAAACAATAACAAATAGGAGACAGGGAACGTCCATACTGGAAGAAGCATAGATGTCCACCTAAGAGTCCTAATGTAAGTAGGTTCTCCTATTTTTCTATTTATTTATTATTTTTATTTGAATGTTATTTAGATGAGATAGTTGATGTCTTAATTTTGGAAGGATAATGATTTAATCATTGCCTTTGAACTGAATCTGAAGGAGATCCCCTTGCCTTTGAACTCTTGAATCTGAAGGATAATGATTTAATCATTGCCTTTGAATGGTATTTAAATGATTTAATTTTTGAGGACATCCTCCTGAATCTGAAGGAGATGTACGGAGATATGAACTGCACTCTTTGTACATTAAAGTCCACTAAGGAAATTATAAAGAAAGAATATCACACTAACAGTGCAATGGTTTCACATGCTAAAAGGTGAAGGATATGGACAGATCCTTAAGTATAACAGAAGCACAATGATTGCATCGTTTGCTATCAGGAGCGACTAGTCATACTAGTTGCTTGGGACGGCAGGATTTAAAAATTTTTAAAAATGATGAAACCACATGATCCAAAAATACTTCTCGGATCGTTTCATTTAAACCACAAATATGTATTAAGATCATCTCTTGAAGTGTGGTTAAGATCGAGTCTCTAAATGAAGCAACCTCCTATCTCAAGTCCGATCCAACAGAGGAGATGCTTGTGAGTGTGTTGATGAATTGCAAGCTCCTCGCAATCCATGATGATGATCCAAGCGACGAATCTCCTGAACTCGTCTAATAAGATCTGACGTCTTCTTTACAAGAGAAGTGTACCAAAGGAGACGGAGATCCATGAGTACTCGAAGCAATGACACAATGGCGTGGTAACGACGACGACCCTCTCTAGGGTTTAGGGTGGACGACCACTTTAAGGAGGAGAGAGAGATGCTTGGCATGTAGAGAGAGATAATATAATATGTATGGTAAGGAAGAGCTGGGGTTGCCTCTTCTTTGATATTATTTTGGTAGTCCATGGATTTTCAATCCTTGCGAAACACAAAATCAATAGTTGAGATTGATTTGTATTTCTATTCAATGGTCATGATTTTGTTGTAAAAACACAACAACAATTAATTTATATTAGTTTAAATGTATTGAATAGTCAATAATTTAATTTTAATTAAATCAATTAGGATAGAAGGATTAGGAAGTAAGCACCCACCTACTAAAAGGGGGGGATGACCACCTTGAGAACAAGTCAAAGGGTGTCCATCCAACATCCACTAAATGGTTGGTGTTGGCTCCTCTGATCCTTCATATATATTTACAAAAATTTTATTGTAAACTAATTCATGAAAATAATTCCAAATTAATTTTATGAATATTGCAACTATGCCATTAAAGAATTGTGAATCATGTTCACAATGCAAAACAAAACTTAAATTGTATTTCCAATTAATTTCCAATGTTAATCCAATTCACATCAGTAATTAACTTAAAGATACTATTTATAATAAGCTCTCTTCAATAAATTATAGATCACATTTATAATATATATATAAATAATATGAACAATGTTACCCACATTGTTCATATTTTTGATAATAAAATCATATTTAATTATTTTGGATCTCTATTCTGATGTAAACAAATAACATGAATCACATTCACATTATTCACATATTTGATATTTAAGTCATACATAATTATATTAGATAATTCTCCTTATATGACCAAATAATATGAATCAAATTCATATTATTTATGATAATTAATTCGCAATTAATTGTCAATTTTCCTTAATGCTTAGACACATATCAACAATAAAAATATCATTAAACTCTTTTCAAGAATAATGAACTTTCTCTATGAATACTTGGATATAAGGATAGGGCAATTGTACGTTCCACATATAGTAACTTGGATATTGAGATCAAATCTCAAATACATATTTCGGGGAACTTTCATAGATGTTTGATTAAATCAAATCCATAAATCTAATCTTCTCATTGCATATGAATCACGTTCAGATCACTATCCAACATTTGGACCAAGATTGTATTATTTCTCTAGTGAGACGAGTCACTAAAATCCAGACCTGTTTATCACTCCCTCAGAATGGAAGCATCATGGTTATACAATCGTTTATGACCACATCACCCTTAGGCATTCATAATACCTGCACATCATGCATACTTGAAATACCTCGAATAAACTCGAAGTTTTATATCAATTTTGATTATTTCCTTCAGGGTTTTATCATTAAGTTTCTCATTTAATCATTGGGGGTTGGTGTCAATCACATCTTTCCAAAAGCTTATATCATAACCATGTATTGATCATATATTTTCTAAAGTATATATCAAACCTACAAATTTAGTCAAGCTTCCAAAGCGAGATGACCATGCGCAGAATTTGATCCCAATGTCTCATGATTGAGCTCATGTCTTCTGAGTCAGTAATGAACCAGTATGATCCCTTTGAGAGATCATATTACTCATATGGCCTTGTATGCACACCAGCATGCCGGTGTATAGACCTTGATTAGATCATCAACCTATCGGTATGCCAAATGTACATACTCATACATACAGTAACACATCTATCTCCGGTCAGAGGATGCATGCCTATATCGTGACACCATATGACATAGGTCTTGGTTATCTCAATCTCTTTAAGTCAACTCTTTGACCTAACTTATCTAACACCTCTGAAACTCTATTTCTATGCAGAATACATGCATCAAGAGGTTGGTTCGATATCATCCCATTAGATAAAGGAATGCCATCTCCTACTCAGTTTGGAGATCCTCTCTTAACAATCATTTGATGGTGCTTGATGAGCCCTCGATTTAGCTCTTTAGATATCACCCAAGCACCATCCTCTATGCAACAATTGAATCATCAGTTGTATGATCATCAAGATAGCCATGATACATAACCCTAATTGTACTAAGGAACCTATTATGCAAATTAATTATTCTTTATTTCATATTAGAGAATGATATTTGCACTAACATTTATTGCATAATGGCTCATCGTGGGCTTGCATGTCATACAATCTCCCACTAGCCCAAAGATCCATTAATGAGCTAATCTTTAAATCCACACTCATGTGCTAATCATAGGCTATTTAGAAAAATAGCTAAGTAATCTGTCTAGTTACTATGTTCCCGAGAGACTATGCCAAGTCCTTTTACGGTACTTGCATATCTCCCAGTAACAGTGCTCGCATCCAATGTGAATGGGCATCTTGTGCAACCAATATCCAATTTTGTTAAAGCGGTATTGTGTCCTTGACACTACAACTCAATTATTGTTATAACCAGTATGTAATTTCTATTATCCTTATTAGAATGCCCTTATTCTTGAGACCTCTATATCCTAATGCATCTACAATTAAGATATTTTAGATCACTATCTATAAAGTCTTAAGTTCTTGAAGATATGACTTTTAAGATCGCTATCTAAAACAACTTATCATCTTTTAAGATATTATTATTACTGCAATTAAGTGTTTTATCCATAGTATGATTAGTAACAGTTTACTACTCCCACTACATGACAGACATTTGGCTTTTGCACACATCTTGCATACGCCATGCTTCTCATGACTAATGCACAAGGGAAAGCAGTTTTAGCATTCACTTCCTCAACTCTTTGTGCAATTATTCCTTCAGATAGGTCAGTGCCATATTTTAAGAGAAAGAAGCCTTACTTGAGATTTTCCCAAAATAGAACATGTCCATGATGTACCACTAATGTGATGGTCCTAATGTCTTTTTTTCTTTGCTTCTGAACATCTTCAGAACTAAGATATAAGAGACATACTTGAGATCATATATCAAGGTATGGAACAACCAGATATAAAACACTTATTATCCTTATATCATTCCAAGCGATTAGGATATTATATACATTTAGCACGATGAACACAATGGCACTCCTACTAAGCTTCACATGATCTATCAAGATTCTATTTAAAATCATAACATTTACAATTTCATCAAATCTGATCCTACAACTACAAGAAGCGTATTTGAGTCCATAGATGGAGTTCTTCTGCTTGCACATCTTCTTTCCTCAATTGTGAAGCCCTAGGTTACTTCATATAAATATCCCTGAATATGTACTCACAGAGGAATGCAATCTTGACTTCCATCTTCTAGATGTCATAGACTAGCTGTGTAGTTACAGTTAACAACATTCTGATGGGTTTAAGCATGGTCAGTGAAGACTAAGTCTCATTGAAAGCGATGTCTTCTCTTTGTATGTATCTTATGGATACGAGTCATGCTTTTAAGGTCTCTACCTTCTCATTAGGTTCCCTCTTTTTTCTTGAAGATCTATTTACACCTTAGTGGGTCTTACCCTTATAGGTGGATCCTCGAGGGTCCATATACAACAATTGTACAAGAAGTCTACTTTAGACTTTATTGTTAACAACCATATTTCTATGTCATGATCCCTGAAAGTTTCATCATGTGAAGTCAGATCATTTTCATACTTAACTGATACATAGAATCCATCCTCAAACACATTTGAGGAGGTATGAGTATTTCATCTTTAATTATTCTTTTAGTTTCCAATTTTGAAAGCCTCATTATCTTCTCAAGATTCAATGAGTTCTTTTACTTCATTTACATCTTGATTCTCAAGAAAGTCATCCTCTTAGAATCATATTCTTAGAGGTGAGATCTTTTAATAATCTCAAGGTCATAAAGTAGGTATCCAATACCATCCTTTGTTTTCCTAATGAAGCAGCATTTTCATGTGCTAGATTCCAGCTTACTTGCATCCATGATAAGGTCATGTACCAAGCAACCATAAAACCTCAAGTGTTCAACACTAGGTTAGGTTCTTAACCATAGCTTATGAGAGTTTTCAGGTTTACATTTGCATGAAATCTCATTAAGGATGTATATTTTAGTCTCTACTACATATATACCTAGAAACTAAGAGGTAATTATGCTAATATTCATCAAGGATCAAATCATGTCACATATGTTCCAATTGTTTCTCCCTACCACTCTATTGAGTTTAGGTGTATTAGGAGGAGTAAGATATGAACGCCATTCCTTTCTCCATAGGGTATTTCCCTGAAATTATCTAATAGGTACTTACTACCTTGGTTAGATCAAATTCATTTAATCTTCCTTCAAACTTTTGTTCTAAGCCCAAAAATAAAATCTTTGAATATTTCAAAGGTTTCTAAGGTGAAGGGATGAAAACTCATATCAAAAAATCATTAATAGATATCACATATCATTAATGTTTATTATGATATAGATGATCTACATACGTCAATATGTATGTGATCCTGAATACCTTGGCATCTTACACCATTCCCAGAGAGGGTGCAATGGGAAATTTCTACTTGGAATACAATATTCACAAGTAAGTAAGATTTGAAATTTCAGACACTTTAAAGTTTCATATCTTACTATTCTATTTATCTCATCGATAGATATATGTCCAAGCCCTGGTGCTAGATCATTGTCAAATGATCTTCATCCTTTTATTGATCTGTTAAATTTCTAGTATACAAATGCTAATGAAAAATTCATTAATTTTCTAATTTATTAGAGTCTTGTAGATGTTTGATCACTATATGAAATATATCCATCAGAACTCTTTATGATAGGTATAATCCAGAATGCATGTTCATTTCCAACATTTAGGAACAAACAATGAATGTGATCTTAATATCTAGGTCATAGAGACATTCTCTAAGACTATGGGCTCTCCCATTGGAAATATGAAGTCTATCTATCCAATGGAGATTGTTGTAACAATTGTATTTATATCCATTTGGATGAGTATTAAACTTTAAGATCAAATTTTCTAATCTTCGAAAACATAAACCAATTGCATGTGTTATCAAAAGATTGATATATATAATTATCAGACTTTGATCTTATCAAATAAACAAGTCAATTTCAGTGATTATATGTAGATGTATAATATTCTGATGCATTATCTGGATCCTTCTATAAGGATCTCTGATAGTATAGATAGTCACACTACTAATAAATCAGCTTATTACAATATTAGCATTCATCCAACTCTTTGGATGTTATATAGAAGTCAAGTACAATCAACTCTTTGACTTTCCTTCTTACTTGGGTCAGATTCTTGCTTCCATTGCGCTCCCTTTATCTATAACAACCATTGCTTAAGACGAAGGCTCTCTTATGTTGAACTCAAAGATTTCAATGTAAGAGTTTTTCAATATTTATACATGATTAATTCAATTCATACAAAATGAATATTATGAAGCTCCATGAATGACTAGAGTATAGATAGTAGAATGATGATACTCATCATATATGCATCCATATTAACTCTTAAAGACTTTGGTTTAGGCAGATACTCAAACATTTTGAGTACATATTCTCTTGTGGAGTCACCATTTTGCATAATGCAGTGAACCATATCATTCATGATTAAATGTCGAGATCACATATGTATTCTAAAACATCTTCTTAGATTTTATAAGGATTTTTTATTATTATGATCATCATCGATATGATATTTCCAAAGCATATTTGATGAGAGATCAAGACTATATGAATACACAAACCCTATGTTGTTGTCTTATTGTCTATTTAATTATCATTCCGTGTCATTATGAGAAAACTTGCACATTGCAACCACATACATTATGTATACAATTGCAAGTGCAATTTCTTGATCATGGATCCAATTCATGATAATTACTTGTTATTGTTGAGTATAGATTTGAGTGGGTTTAATGTAGATTATCTGAAATAAGATAATTTGCATAAATACCTCTTTTACTTTGATTTATGAATTTTTTGTCAAAGTTGTCTTTCCTTGTCAACATTGAAAGTTCATTTCCCTTATTCACTTTCAATGTAAGAGATATACTTACCATTATATCTCAAGCAAGATATGAGATCTCCTTTTTTACTTTTGTTAAATCCGAATGAAATGAGTAGCTGTAACTCGAATAAAAAGAAACGGGAATTCATTCCGCCTTGAAAGCACAACTTGCATCTCCCAATTCGCTCTTTAACACTCGATCTCACACCCCTAAGTGATGTTGACCCGTTATTAATTGAACCAACCATCAACAAGATTAGAACTCGCTATGTGTGATTCAATATCACCCCAATAATATGAGGAACCAATATTAGGGTCACTACGCATACATCTTTACTCTTTCGAGAAGCAAATAACCTGATCCATATGCACTTGTATACAGAAGCTGTCACTTCGGACATGCATCTCCTGCATGCAATCCCTGACGATGGAAACCTTGGCCATGATGGAAGATCATGGATGTTATTTATGTGATCCTCCATATCATGTTTAAATTCTAATTAATTATTATGAATCATATTCACATAACTAAATCTTCTAAGGGTAATACTACTCTATTCATAATAGAGTGTTTAATTATATATAATTAATTTAATCATATTAAATAAATTATAAATCCTCAATTCAAACAACTGACAAGCAATCTTGATTGTTACTTGAAGGATGCTATAATTTCAAAATGTATATTATTCAAATGTTAATAATTAGAAAACACCTTATGATCATTTCAAGCATCATCCTTTCCTTACAAACTGTCACGGCCAGTACACAGAGGATGTGAGACAGAGTGCTCACGAAGGAACCTACTATCCCATCGATCCCCGACTAGACACCATATCTGCCTCAGGTCAGGATTATGTGATCTAATCACATTGTATTTGAGATGATATTAAGTATTTCAACAAAAAATATACCATTTAATATTTATCAAAACTATTTTGATTAATATTATAAGGAGGTTTGCTAAATAAATCTCCAATCCTATTCAAGTATCAATGTTTGTTGGAAAGTTCATTATAACCAAATCGATCAAGAATAAATATCTTATCATGTTGGTTATGCTCATTCAAAATAATTATCTTTATTAAATATTCCATATATATTTAAAAAATAATTATTTCAGAATATTAACCATTAATTTTGATGAATTAATTGAATGGAAATCACAAAATTCTTATTTAAATTTGTTGAGTTTCTAGCAGTGGCACATATTTACTAAAACTAACAAATCTTGAGAAAATAAACTCCAATCAATAAAACTATTTTTTTGATTTTATAATTTGATTTTCAATAGAATCACAATGATAAACATGCATTTCTAGGCATTTTAAAATCATGATTATCTCTTAGTTATGCTCGAGAAAACTTTTCATGTAACAATGAATACATGTCTACTAAAATAGTTATAACTTGAGAAAACGGATTTCAACATGCAAACTCAAGTCCTATGATTAGCTAATTTAATGGATAATGTAACAAAAGAGATACAATCACGTTTTAAGGCATTTAAACAGGAAGAAAAAACACACAAAATAGGATTGCGTGAGCACAATGCGATGAAATCCGTACAACCAAAAATGCCCATGTCATCTTAGGTTTGTAGATCATATGCTAAACCTACGACCTATGGCTCTGATGGTAATTGAAGGATATGGAAAGATCCGTAAGCATCATGGAAGCATGGTGATCACATCATACGTGATCGGGAGCGACTAGTCATACTAATAGCTCGGGAAGTAGAAATTTTAAGAATTTAAAAATGATGAAATCACATGATCGAAGGACTCTCGGATCATTTCATCTAACCACAAATGGGTATTAAGGTTACCTCTTGAAGCAGGTAAACGATGAGATCTTCTGTCTTAAGTACGATCCAACGGAGGAGATGCTTGTGAATGCGTTGATGATGAAACATATGATCCTCACAATCCATGTTGATGATCCAAGTGACAAATCTCTTGAATTCATCTCATGACATATGTCGTCTTCTTCACAAGCGAAGTGCACAGAAGAAGATGGAGATCTATGAGTGGTCGAAGTGGCAACACAACGATGTGGTGACGATGGCGACCTTATATATGGTTTAGGATGGACAACCACTCTAAGGAGGAGAAATAGAGGCTTGACTTCTAGAGAGAGAGAGAGAGGGATAGAGAGCATATAATATGTATGTTAAAGAAGAGATAGGGTTGTCTCTTCTTTTATAGTATTTTGCGAGTCCATGGATTCCAATCCATGTGAAACACAAAATCGATGGTTGAGATTGATTTTTATTTCTATCCAAGATTTTGTTGTAAAAGCACAACAACAATTAATTTAGATAAAATTAGATATATTAAATAATCAATATACTTTAATTTTAACTAGATCAATTAGGATATAACGATTAGGAAAGAGGCCTCACACCTTCCTAAAAAGGGGGGACAACAACCCTTGAGAACAAGTCAAAGGGTGGACGTCCACCATCCATTAAATGGATGATGTTGGCTCATCTAATCTTTCATATATATATATATTTACAACAAAATTTGTTGTAAACTAATACACAAAATAATTCTAAATTAATTTTGTTAATATTGAAATCATGTCATTAAATAATTGTGAATCATATTCACAACTCAAAACAAAATGTAAATTGTATTTTCAATTAATTTTTAATGTGAATCCAATTCACATCAATAATTAATTTGAATATACTACTTACAATAAGCTCTCCTTAATATATTATAAATCACATTTATAATATATAAATAATCTGGATAGTGTTATCCACATTATTGATATCCTTGATAATAAAATCATATTTAATTATCTTGAATCTCTATTCTGATGTGCCCAGATAACATGGATCACATTTACATTATTCACATATTTGATAAATAAATCATATTTAATTATCTTAGATAACTCTCGTTTTATGCCAAATAATATGAATCAAATTCATATTATTTATGATAATTAAATCACATTTAACTATCAATTTTCCACAATGCTCGGACACATTATCAATAACGAAATTATTCTTGAACTCTTTCAAGAATAATGCAATTTCTCTGCGGATACTTGGAGATAAGGACATGGTGATTGTACGTTCCACGTATAGTGACTTTGAATTGAGATGAAATCTCAAATCCATATCTCAGGGACCTTCCATATATGTTTGATCAAAGTCGTAAATCTAATCTTCTCATTGCATATAAATCACATTCAAATCACTGTCCAACATTTGGACCAAGATTAGATTACTTCTCTGGTAAGAGGAGTCACTAAAATCCAGATTTGTTTCATCACTCCCTCGGAATGGAAGCATCATGGTTATACAATTGTTTATGACACATCATCCTCAGGTATTCCTAATACCTGTACAGCCTGCACCCTGGAAGATCTCTAATAAACCCAGAGTTTTAGATCAATTTAGATTGTCTCCTTCATGGTTTCATCATCGAGTTTCTCATTTGATTGTTGGGAGTTGGTATCGATCATATACTTTTCAAAAGAATATATCATACCCAGGTATTGATCGTATACTTTCAAAAAGTATATATCAACCTAAAAATTCAATCAAGCTTCCAAAGCGAGAAAACGACGCATGGAATTTGATCCCAACATCTCATGAGTGAGCTCATGTATTCCGGTTCGGTAATGAGCCTGTATGAGCCCTTTGAGAGATCGTATTACTCATATGCCATTGTATGCACACCAACGCGTCAGTGTATAAACCTTGACTAGATCATCAACATATTAGTCTGCCAAATGTACATACTCAGAGACATAGTAACACATTTGTCTCCTATCAAAGGATGCATGCCTATATCATTACAGCATATGACATAGGTCTTGGTTATATCGATCTCATTTAGTTAACACTTTGATCTAATTTATCTAACACATTTGAATTTCTATTCCTATGCAGAGAACATGCATCAAAAGGTTGATTATATATCGACCAATTAGAGAAAGGATTGCCATCTCCTACTCAGACTGGAGATTTTCTCTTAATAATCATTTTACGGTGCTCGATGAATCCTCAATCTAACTCTTTAGACACCACCCAAGCACTAACCTCTATAATTCGACAATTGAATTGGCAGTTGTACGATCATCAAGGTAGCCATGGTACATAAGCATAATTGTACTAAGGGACCTATTATGCAAATTAATTATTCTTCATTTTAGATCATGGAATGATATTTGCAATAACATTTGCATGTCTAACAAAAGGAAGCATAATAGGAAGCATCGATCTTGGAAGGGTTCGATCCAAAATAAGAAGAAATGTCACAATGTTGAAAAATCTTCTAATGTGTTGACACATCTACGTCCATGGAGATGGATGTCTACCATCACTGCTTTAAACTAGGATACTAGAAGAGTAACCATCTAAATTACCTAAATTCTTAAAGAAAAGAGAAAAATTATAACTCTAACAAATAAGAAATCTGCATTCATCATCGAAATCAACTTACTCGTGGATTGAAAAAAAGTTAGATTGTTGATATGATGTTTTTTGTTCATGTGTGCAATTGGTTGTATATGTTTCAAGAATCTAGAAAACTTAATGAAGGGAAGATAGTCATCCAAACGAGATCCAATGCAACTGTTGCAGAGATCATCATTGGAACTTGTAGACTATCATTATTGAGTGTGAGAGTCCTAGATGTTAGAGATTGTCTCTGTGTATCCAATGTTAGAAGGAATTTAGTGTTTGTATTTAAGCCTTTTAGTTCTATAATAAACTTATCGTAAGTCGCTATGGTAATTTTATAGTGGATGGTTCTCTAACATCAGGTGGACTCAATGAATTAAACATGCATGCATGTGCCGTGAATGTCAATACCGCTATTAAAAAACCACAAAAGATCAAGAAAGGATGGAGATCATCTGACTATAATTTGACATCAATGACTTGGACATGTGTTTATTGATAAGATCAATAGACTGGTAAAGGACGGAGCTTTAGATTTCAAAATCCGTGACTAACCAACCTACGATCATTGTATTCGAGGAAAAATATCTTGGATACCCTTATCTACTAAAGGTGAAAGTTGTGAAGGTATACTTGACCTAATACATACATACATTTACAGTTCCTTTCGTACTACGACTCATAATGGACATCAATATTATGTGAAATTTATTAATGATCATTCACAATATAGCTTTTGTCTTCTTTTTACATCACAAATATGAAACATTTGAAAAACTCAAAAAGTTCATGGATTTAGTTGAGAACCAAACTGAAAGAAAGATAAAATGAATTCGATTTGACTGAGATGGCGAATACCTCTCAGATGAATTCAAGGAATATCTTAAGGAGAGAGGAATTATTTACAATATCACTCCATATTCTCCACAATCAATGGAGTTACATATATAGAATAGAACCATGCTAAACATGGTAAGATTAATGGTGAGTAAAGTAAACGTACATCTTAGTTTTCGAGGACATGCAGTGAAGACTACATCTTATTTTCTAAACAAGATTCCTTCTAAATATGTACCTAAAACTTCACATAGGCTTTGGTATGGTATCAAGCCGAGTGTATAACACATGGATTTGGGGTTGTTTGGTCCATACTTAAACATGGATGCAAGCAAGTTAGAATCTCACATCAGAGAGTGCTACTTCATTGGATACATAAAGAATGAACATTGAGTACCAACTTTATGGTCCTAATATTCAAAAGTTATTTGTTCCTAGAGTTGTCAAAAGTATGGATGATGAATTCCTTAAAAATCAAGATTATAATGAAGTTCATGAACTAATCGAGTCTACCGAGATCGATGAAGTTCTGATACCAAAATCTAAAGAGATAATTGAAAACGACATGACCGTACATCTTAAAAAGAGTTCTAAGGTGATAAGACCACCTGAAAGGCATGGATTTCATATATCAGAAGAGTCTGATGATGATCTAACATAAAATGATGAAGCATTGGAGATCACAACATGGATAGTTGGATGCTGGCAATGAAGTCTAAGATAGACTCCATGCACAAGAATGGTATATAGACCCTCGAATCTACCCAAAGGGATGAAACCCATTGGGTGAAAATGGATCTTCAAGGGAAAGAGGGAACTCGGTGGCTAGGTAGAGACATTCAAAGCATGGCTCATTGTCGAAGGCTACACACAGAGATAAATCATCAACTATAATAAGATATTCTTTCTAATAGCCATGATTAAATCCATCAGGATATTACTAGCTATAGCTGCACATCTTAACAATGAAATATGGTAGATGGATGTCAAAAGCACATTCCTCAATGGATACCTCAAAGAGGATATCTATATGGAGCATACGCAGGGCTTTATAGTTGAGGAATGCAAAGTACTAAGGCTAAAGAAATCCATCTATGGGCTCAAACAAGATTCTTATAGCTGGAACATATGATTCGATGAAACCATAGAGTTATGATTCTATTCAGAATCCACATGAGCCCTGTGCATATAAGAAGTTTAGTGGGAGTGCCATAGTGCTCGTTATGCTTTATGTAGATGGCATCCTTATCACCAAGAATGATATTGGGTATGATGAACAATGTTAAGGTATGGTTGTCACATACTTTTGAGTTGAAATATATTGGATAAGTATCTTGTATCTTGGGTCTAATATTTTTTAGAAATAAAGAAAATAGGATATTGGGACTATCACCGCAAGGATATATATAGAAGATATTGGAAATATTTAACACAAGTAATTCAAAGAAGGGCTTCCTTCCTTTAAGACATGGTACCTACCTATCTAAAGGAATGTATCCTCAAATTGTTGAGGAAAAGAAATCCATGTTCGGATGCCCTTACGCATTGATTGTAGGAAACTTGATGTGTGCCATGATGTACATGATCAGACATCTGCCATGCAGTGGGAGTGATAAGCTGGGGAGAAACATTCGACGGGGTGAAAAGCATATTCTAGTGCCTAAGAAGAACTTAAGACTACATCTTGGTTTTATGCAGATGATCTCCAACTCTTATGGTAGACATATTAATACTTCTAATCATATGTAGGGGATATAAAGTTAACCTCAAGGTTCTTTTCCTCGTTGAATAGTTGAAAAGCAAGAAACACAACACCATGATCGACTCAACAACTGAAGTAGAATAGATAGCCACATTGGACACTGCTAAAGAGGCTATGCAGTTGCACAAGTTCATCTTGGAACTTGGCATAGTTTACTCATCGAAATCTCTCATTCAATTGCTCTGCGATAACATAAATGCCATATCACACACAATGGAGCCATGGTGGCATCAAAGAACAAAAAATATTGAGAGGAAATATCACATAATCAGGGAGACGCATAAGGATGGTGATCTCATCATCACCAATGTTGCCTCTGCTAATAACATTGTTGATCCTCTTACTAAGCCTTTGTCACAAAAAGATCTTTGATCAACATGTAAGTTGTACATGAATGCCTCTTAGTTCTAGTGGGAGATTGTTGGGCTTGTAAACTCTTGGCAACCCATTAATGCAGTAAAAGTTATTATGTTCTCATGTCCATTTGAAATGAATATTTGTTAATGCACTTAATTTAAGGTCCCTTTATACAATTAGATTTATCTATTTTGGACATATTGAATGCTATGTATAATATGTGATATTCAATAGTTATCTCTAGTCTGAGAAAGAGATGGAAATCTTTATCTAAAGACCGATTTTTGATCAACCTCTTGATGCAAATATCCTGCATATGAAGAGATTTTTGGAGATGTCCAAATAGCTAAGTCAAAGAGTTGACTTGAGGAGGTCGAGATAAAGAAAAACCTGAATTGTAACTATCATGATCATGCACTCATCCTTTGACTTGAGACAAATATACATCTATATGTCTAAATATGCATGTTAGAAAGACAACTAGGTTGAGGTCCCAAACAAGGTCCATATAGTGGCATCTTAATGTGCATATGAGGATATATGAGAAGTACGATCTCTCAAAGGAACATACAAGCACATATTTAATAAATTAGGAAATAGAGCTCACTCATGAAATATTTTTGGGGTCATAAATAATTTCATGCATGTTCGTCTTGTAATATGACATGAATTCAAGATCTTAATATATGCTATTAGAAAGTATATGATTAATATTATTACCTAATTAATGACTGGAAACTCTAATGATATGTCCTGAAGGAGACAGTCAAATTAGGATTTGAACTTCGGATAAATCAAAGTCTTCCAGTATGAAGGATGAACGAGTATTGGGAATAATCTAGGTTAAAACTATCTTAACCAACTATCTACCATGACATTTCCATTCTGGGAGTGATGGGTTAAAGGATGAAGGAGTATTGAGAATACTTTGGGTTAAAGCTATCTTCCAGTATGAATGATAGAGTATTGGGAATACTTTGGCTCTAACATAAAATAACTGCAGATGATGTAGTTGATAAGCATTGTCTAATAAGTCATAACACTTTACATAATGACAATAACTTGAAACTTGAAAAATTGAATTATGACAATAACTTAAAAAATTGAATTATGTGTATAAGTGAACATATGTGGGGGAATCGCTGATGATCTATAATGCTTGACAGTGAGATGGATCTAGATATTGATAACCAATAATGCTTGATGAGGAGATGCTTGCTGAATTATAATGGTTGATAACACGTGCATGTAATGAACCCTCGGGGATAAGAGATGGACATGGAGCCTTGTTTATACCATACACTTTCATCACATCGAACATCCATGGGAGGAGCTGCACGGACATCCATCGAGCATGTAATGAACCCCTCTTGAGTTTGATCTTTGTAGAGCGCATCACGAGCGGTATCTCAATTGTGACACTAGCCTATCTCGTACATCTCCTACGCCATATAAAATAAATCGCGTGGAATAAATAAGAATATAATATTATTCAATTCATCGGTAACATTGAGGCACAAGTTTATGATGACACAATGCTTAGATATTGCAAGCGGATTCTAGGTTCCTTTTGTTAAGGGGATACACCCATGTTCACTTTATTTTGGGACATAGAGGTGATTATTTATAGAATGCGAGGTTTGGCGATAATATGGATAGGGTTGTGATAGTCTTATATTTACTCTTGTAGTGGTTTGTATGTTAATATTGTGGCTCTCATGCATGGTTTGATCATGTGTATAAATGAAAAATGCTTTAAATTATTTGCCAATGTCAGATTTGTGTATTTTAACTAATGCAATCATTCTATTACTTAAGTTAGTGGATCATATTGGCCGTTGCATGCATCAACCAAGAACTTCTTAATGTCGTCCCCTATCATATACAGATGTCCCCATATCAGCGTGATTGGTACTTACATGATGAGTGTATTGTCATATCCCTCCAATGGAATTAGGGATGCAAACGAACGAATACGAATGCGAATTCAGGTCAAACCATAACCATATCCACATTATTTTACAAATACGAATACGAATATGAATGTTACATGAATGTAAAAAATCAAGATCCATATCCTTAAAATACGAATACGAAACGAATCTTTTACGAACGAATACGAATACACAAACGAATGTTAACTTTAACATGAAATAAAAATTTACCTAGATTATTTGGTGACCATTTCTGCATAACATCCATTTTTGTTTAACCAAATTTCATGTTTCAAACGGGCTGCATATGGTGCATAATATCTACATTATATACCATAAAATAAGATATGCTCTAGTGCAATCATATAATAAAATGATAGAATGAAATGAATATTGGAAGATTAAGATGATATACCAGATCGGATACAACTACGAGGGAGGGCGAGGGAGACGAGGGAGGCGCCTGCTTGTGGCTGCGAGGGAGGATGAGAGAGGTGAGGGAGGGTGGCCGTAGGGGCAGGGTCAGCTGGGGTGGAGGGGGGCGGAAGGGGCTATGACGGAAGGGGGCGGAGGGGGGCGGAAGGGGGCGGAGGGGGCAGAAGGGGGGCGGAGGGGGCAGAAGGGGGGCGGCAGAGGCGGTGCCGCAGGAGTGCTATTGCGCTAGGCGGGAGGGGCGGTAGCTGGGCTGGGCAGAAGGGAGGCGGAGGGGGGCGGAAGGGTGGCAGGGGCTGGGCGGAAGTGGGGTGGAGCCGTGGAGGGGGGCGGAAGGGCGACAGGGGCGGTGCGCAAGGGGAGGGGGCAGAAGGTAGGCATGGGCGAGTCTCGGACTGGGAGTGAAGGTCGGGGCGTGGGGTGGGGTTGCTGATTTTTTTGGGGGGGAAGAAACCCTAGGTAAATAACCCATTAACCCTAAAATAAGTAACGAATATTCATATTCGTAACCGTATTTTCTATCTTTTTCGTATTCATATTCGTATTCGCTAACTAAGGATTCGTATTCGTATCCGCAAAAAAGTCATTTCGAATATTCGTATTCGTATTCGTATTCGCCTGTTTTAGAAAAATAAGATCCATATCCTCTTAAAAACGAATATGGAAACGAACGAATACGAATATAATCGTATCCGTTTGCGTCCCTAAATACATATGAAATTATTTTCCTACCTATATATGCATTCCCTTTGATGGATCTCACTGCAAAGCAAGAAGCATGATTTCTTAATCTTGACACTGACCTTGTGGATTGGGTTGGGTTACCCCTGTGAATAGTAAACTATGAGGAGGATTGGGAGGGTTGGAAGGAGGGGTACACCTGTGTACCTCAACCCAACCCACCAACCAAACATGCCCATAATAAAATAATAAGACACACCGATTCATATACAATATACTTTTATAATGTTACAATTATTTATTCTATTTTCCGAACTTTAGATCCATGGAATAATATGCTACTGCTAAAATATGGAAGAATTGAAATTTTATATCAAAATGCTACGTTGAACTGCATAAACGAGAATACTTGAACGATTAACAATAAGAGGCTATTGCTCACTGTATCAAACAATTTACATTAATGAAACTACGTAAATCCATGAAAAAATAAAAAATAAGCATGTCCGATAAATGGTTGTGACGATACATTCCAATAATGAATTGTACTGTACTAAAGATGTATTGGGTGCTTACGTGGAAAGATGCAGACGTAAGTAAAATAACAATAAGGAGGGGCAAGACGAACATATACCAAATATAACTATACAGCATCCAACTATTAATTTATATAGCTTCGAATTGAAATATTGGGTAGATGTAAATTAGTGATAAGACTGTTGATTTTGTGTTTTTTCTCGCCAGTGATATATTTCCGCTCTGACAAATAGCAATAAATATAGGCATATATTCCTGATAATGACATAGTTATACGAAGTTTCTATTATTTAATGCATGTAATGGATCATTAGCAATTGCAAATGGATTAGGGGCTCATTTATACCATTCACTTTTATGCATGCGTGCCAGCGGATCAACTTGACGTAGTTATTGCATGAGGATGAGGGGTAGGTACATTCATTACCCAGCAATTTTCGAACCTATGCATGTCTACAGACATTGGGAGGAACTCTTGTACTCTCTGTTGTTGGATCTTTGCCGCTAGGATCTCAGATGGATCTCAATATCAACACTCACCTCGTGCACTATCCATGCTGCATCAAAAATCCTTAGATAACACACTTGATCTACCGAATTTGATGCAATACGTGCTTACAATACAAAATAAAATTGAGTTATAGTGACGGTTTTTTCAAAATCCATCACAAAATTAACCGTTGTTAAATACATAATGACGATATTATTCGTTGCGAAATGATTTTTCACACTCGAAATTTAGCGATGAATATCATATAAGTCGTTATATCATTAGCAACGGTCCACATAACGATACTTATCCATTGCTATTTTGCAAACTTCTAATTAATCGTCGCTAAATTTTGAACTAAAAAAATAACGACGATTAATTGATATTTTGAAAAATAGCAACGGATAAGAATCGATATGTGGACCGTTTGCTAATGATATAACGACATATATGATATTCATCGCTAATTTCGAGTGCGAAAACTCATTTCGCAACGAATAATATCCTCGTTATATATTTAACAACGGCTAATTTAACGACGAATTTTAAAAAAACCGTCATTATAGCTCAATTTTGTTGCAGTGTTACGATGATACCGTTATTCAATGACGTGAGTGGATACTAGCTTCCTTCCATTAAGGAACTACAAGTTGGCATGATTTAATTTGGAGGTTATTCTAGAGTGGGAGACTGTGATGCATTAAGCGTAGTCGTAGCGGTCTTTGTTTTTTTCTGTCATATGCATTTGTATTTTTGTAGTAGTTTCTCTACTACGTGTTTCAATGAACAATGCTTTCATGTACATGGCACTGTATAATTCATGTCCATGTAATACCAACCACCGTAGTTGTTATAAAAAATGCATGTACTGGATCGTTTGGACACAGGACATGGATGGAGACCTTGCTAACCTCGTCCATTACCATGTATGGATGTCCCACATTGACGTGATTGGTCCTCGCATTATCGTTTTCTTATGCCTAGTCTTTGGAGTCATTGGAATTCCACTGCGCTAGCTATACTTGTGTACGGTGGATCTCGTCACTAACATCAACAGTGGGATCCTAATCCAGATAAATATACTAGCATAGACTACAAAATGTATTTCCTTAGGATATGGTAAGGTGATAGAATGTGACGAATTATCGATTCACATGTAATCTACTTTTATCCTGACCTATATATTCATTCAAATTTCAGGTCGATGTCTCCTTTCTTCCACTGAATCACAGGTTCAAGTGGCATCGTCACATGCAAAACATTTAAAGGATGCTGTGTGTGTGTGTGTCGAAAATAGTGCTATTGAATTAGTCCATGTGATTTTTCTTGTGAAGTTATACAGTACAAGGGTGTTATCGATAATATGATTCCTTGACGTCTTTCCATATAAATATAAACTTTGTATAGTACGCATTTTTTGTATTAATTGAGAGGTCGAGAAATTAGCGAAGCACTTTTACTGATGGGCCGACATTGAAGTTCGATATATACAATTGGTATAACCCAAGTTACTAGAAAAAATGCTTATTCAAATGATTACTTGAAAACAACTAATGAATGGTAAGGGGATTTCAGTCGTGCGGAACAAGACAAAGGAAAAAGCAATGCCCAGCATCCAATCAATCGATTCATCATGGTAGAAGACAAAGGTGGAAAACCGACTATACTCGAACTTAGTATCAATGCCCCAACAAGCAAGGAGTATGCCCATTTGATGAGAATGCCGAAAAAAACTTAATTCGTCTCTAAGATAGCCAAAGCATGCTTGTACAATCAACATGATATGTTTGCTCACATTTGGCAGAAAACTTTACTCTAAGTCGTGCTTGGTAGAATATGCTTTATCTTTAACCTACTAAGTTTTCAAGGTTCATTTTTCAGGCTGCTTAAGACTTTGTAGTATCATTTTACCTAAATTTCTCAGACTGAGAAGGGCTAATTCTTAAGTTGTTCATCCCTACCTTTACCTAACTATGGACCTCATGGTTTTCTCTCTGTCCTTGAATAGTCATTGAATAAATTCTATTCAGCACCTACGCAATCCTTTTTTTACTTTCCACAAATGTCCACCTTGTCTAACTACCTATCATCATATCCTTAACCTTGTGGAAGGATGTGTAGTAGATGAGGGAATTCTAATATGAGGGGAATTTTGCCTAATGGGAAGGGATCACCACCTAGTTCGAAGTTGACCTTATGATTCACGTGCACACCTTGTCAAACTATCAAAGGTTAGTAGAGAAGCCAAGTTCAATCAATAGATAAATCCTGGGTCCCTAAAAAGTACAACCCATAACCAACATACTACCACTATAAATGTAACGTCTCGAGTTTGGGTATACAGTCCACTATGAGGAAAACTAAACCCGGGCAACTTGTTTGATTCGAGCCCAAATGGCCATGTTGATAACCATTCAAATTACTTATGTTAAAGTTGTCAAGTATTAATCCCTACCACATATAATCCACTCTCACACTTTGTGAATTTCCGATCTGGGGTTATGATTGATGTTACAATCTCTTTCACTTATATTCATGACATCCTCGTGACGTGGCCCACTTATTCCCACTTACAATGGCAACTATATGATCCGAGTAGCATTTTCCTCCTATCTCTTTGTAAAGGTGACACCTCTCGGGTATCATTTGTAACATCCCGAGCTTGGGTCCGCAGTTTGTTATTGAGGAAAATTGATCTTGACAACTTGTTGTTCGTTGACAATCACCGATGTTAATCCAAATGTCAAGTATTAATCTCCACCACTTATAACTAACTTTCACTTCGTGAGTTTCTTATGTAAGACTATATTTGGAGTTGTTAAAATAAAAGTCATATAAATATAAAAAAGGCCACCACATTCCACTAACAATAAAATAATAAAGGTTAAATATTCTCCCGAACTCTCGAAAAATTACATAAAAATCATCCAAACACCAAACCAAACTTATCTTTCCAATAGCAGTTCTACACACCTTTAGAATATACTATATAACACATTAGTTTTAGGTGTTTTTATGATGCAATTACCAAATACGCAGGACTTTAGGATGTAATTTCAAAAGTTACACAGCGTATACAAGAAATAAGATAACAAGCAGGTTTCCAAACAAAAAAGAAAGACAAAAAAAAGAAGCCCTACGAAAACAGAGTTACAGAGCGAGATTCGCACGGTGACACATTGGTGTCTACACGAAGGACCAACAAGCCACGACCAACAACAACCGGAGCTGGGAGATGGAACTTAGGACGAACATCGTCCAAATCTGCCTCATCAAACGCCCAGACACCACATTGGTGAAGACACAATGGAGGTCTCCTCCATCCATTCAATCCTTGGTTTCCTGCATATTCAATTCGGCATTTCGTTAGTGTTTCCATACTATCCTTGCTTTTAAGACATAGGTTTTAGAAAAAAAAGGCGACATTTTCTTTACATACAATCGCATGAACCACATGTATACAGTGTGGAGCCATCACAGGACAACGGACACACATGAAACTATAGGCATCATATATAAATCCGCAGGTCCTCAGGCCAAAGATGCACGCCTCTCCTCTCATGATGTTTTAACTCAAATCTGCGTATTTCTCGGGACAAGATAGTCGTCTCTACTGCAAACCCTCTGTTCCCTTATTTCTTCTTCTATTTTTTTTCTTCATTTTATTATTTGTTTGGGACTGACATAATTTAAGCATGAGGATGTAACAAAATTTCAGATTCATCGCATTAACTAGTATAAATTCCATTTAACATGCAAGCAGGAAACATTGTGGGGATGCTTGGCATAAATTTCCGACCTTAGGGAGTATCCAACTTGAGTTTGTAAGAACCAGATTATTATACTCATTCAGTTGGATGGCAATGAAAGAGGAGATAGAATTGGATAAGTATGGATTGGGGCTAACTCTACAGTTGCAGGATGAGTTGAAGACCCGCTATGGCTCTTGAGAAAAACCATATTGGAGGTGAGACTCATGTGCTTTCATATTAGGAAAATATTTCAGTACTTAAATAATCAATATCTCCATCATGACTCATATCGAGAGGAAAGTTCGCCTGGGCGGTACTCGTGGAAACTTATTCCACGGAACCCCCAAGCGAACTTATAATTTGTTAAGTACCTCAAGGAAGCCGTCACTTCAACTCATGGCTTCCATTGGGGTTTATTTACATGTGATTTATTTACATGGAAGCCGCCTCTTGAAGAGGCGGCTTTGGCCAAAACCGAAGCCGCATCTTCAAGTGGCGGCTTCCATGTGTTTTTTCCCATGTAAATAAACCCCAATGGAAGCCGTGACTTGGAGTGACGGCTTCCTTGGGGTACTTAACAAATTATAAGTTTGTCTGGGGTTCCGTGGAATAAGTTTCCACGAGTACCGCCCAAACGAATTTACCTCCTCATATCGATGGAAAAGAAAGAGTCCAATCGTGATTATGAAGCAAACATACACAATAGCAGAAGCATCTTACTAGTGAGAGTATGCAAGTTAAAGTACAAAATAATCATTGATGATTTTTTAGACAAGTAAATCATTTATATGATTATGAAAAGGAGAGCACCTCCATTTGGATAGATATCGACAATGTCATAGATACATGTCTCTCTGTTCTTAACATTGTTTCTATTTTGTGCAATTTACATAATTCTAGATTCTCCAACTGCTATTTGGATAAGGCACAATATTTTACCTACAAGGGCTTCAATCTAATTGGACGAGCTTATGATTCGCTCAATTCGTTACTCAAAACACGGTGCAGAAGGTTGTCCACAATGCGGCTTCTTGATTTAGTTCTGCATCATAATGGAGAAAACTCATAAAATCAGGACTCCATGCATATTGCAAAATAGATAGAAGATATCTAAAAAACACTATGGAAAGGAAAGCAAACCCAATGCGTCGCCTCCGTTCTTTTCTTTCTTCATCCTGAGGAGAAAAATATTATTAAGCATGTGGGACATGGAAACTGAGGCAAACATTGATGATTCCGTAAGCCAAAGACAAATTCCTGACTTGTATCTTTATTTATGAAATAAAAAAATATTAGAAGAACATTGCCTCCCGTCAGAAATTGGATGTTCTGGCCCTATAAATTCACAGTGTTTTTTGATATTGAAGTTTAAATTGAGAAAAATTAAAGTATTTAGATCATGGTCTTTGGTTGTCAAAATATAATTATGAGACTAATCACTTACATCGTCATCTCCAGACGCATGATCTTTCTCCAACTCCTGTTCTGCAAAAAAGGCCTCCAAGACAAACGCTAGAACCTGAAACATTTTATAATTTTGGAATATAAAACTTGATGACAAGAAGATAGTACAAAATAGAACCTCAAGCTGGTTAGACTATCGCATACACACGTGTTAGAAAATAAACATGCGGAAGCGAAACATGTAAAAGATAAAGAAGAATAAGAACAACGGGATTTAACGTGGAACCCTACTCCCTAAGGAGTGGGGTGAAACCACGAGAGAAGCCCTTAAAAGGGCGTATGCTTCATTGCTTTTTCTCTCAATGGATACAGGAGGTCTGGGGCTCCTTATATAGCCTCCATAGAGCCTCCAAGTCCCACCACTGGTAGATGTGGGACTAAAGGACTTGATGGAGTAAATGGATCTCTCTTGGATCCATTTACCCTCCTACAACTCATGATGCATAATCAAATACTCCAACACTCCTCCTTAAGTTGGAGCATGCAATGCTCAGCTTGGACAAACAGAAAGAAACTCAACTCACACTACAGGACACTAAGGACAATATCAACTCAACGCGCACAACTGTCGGCTGCTGACGAGGACGTTGCTTCTCATGCCGTGTAGGTGAGGAGGACGAATGGGCTGGAGTGTGAGTCTGCTGAATCTCCTCGTCGGAGAGCATGTGCTCTGAACTGCGCTTGTCAGAGTTACTGCAACTGGAAAATGAGTCTCCTCGTCGGAGTACTCTGGCCCGCCACAATATGTGGACAACTGCTCCATCCCTGAAAAGGACCGAACTGAAGGGGGCCGTGGAAGTGCAATCCTCGTCGGAGTCCACGGTCACTGGAGAATGGAGTCTGAAATAGTCTCCTCAACGGAGAACTGGGTCTCTCCCATCTAGCATAGAGATGTTAGAAGAATGGAGTCTTCGATATATCACTCATGGAAAACCCTAGGCTCTCTTATATAAGGAGAGGCCTTAAGGGTAAATTACAGAGACGTCTAAATAAAAGAAAGAAATAGCAACAAGACACATAAATAGATAAATAATTCTCGAAACTATCTCTACACTCCCCCTCAAGGTGGAGCATAGATGTCGATCATGCTCAGCTTGGATGAACATCTCTGAAAAGGTCCTCTGAGCAATGGCTTGGTGAATACATCGGCAGTTTGATCTCCTGAGCTAACATGTGCAGTGGATATCAATCCTCTCTGGATCAGGTTCCTGGTGTAATGTCAGTCAACTTCAATATGCTTGGTCCTCTCATGAAACGCTGGATTGTTGGCAATGAACAATGCTGCCTGATTGTCACACTGAAGCTTCATAGGTAGAGGTACAACTACGAACCCACATCATTTCCGTGCTGGCTTGAGCCATTGCCCTGTATTCGGATTCCGCACTGGACCTTGCCACCACAGTTTGTTTCTTACTTTTCCAAGAAACCAAAGAGCCTCCAACAAAAACTGCAAACCCTGAGGTTGATTTTCTATCCTTAGGACATCCTGCATAATCTGCGTCCGCACACGCTGAGATGGATAAGTCTGTGTCCTTTCTGAATAGCAGCCCTAACCGTGGAGAAGACTTCAGATACCTCAGTATCATGTGTATAGCATCCATGTGAACCTGTCTTGGCTGCTTCATAAACTGACTCACCCGGCTAACTGCAAATGCAATGTCTGGACAGGTTATGGTAATGTAGAGGAGTTTTCCCAGCATCTCTCTATATCTCCTCTTATCTACTTCATCAGTATCACCATCATACAACTTCATGCTTGGGTCCATGGGGATGCTTGATGGTTTGCACCCATCCATACCAGTCTCAACTAGGAAGTCTGTAATGTACTTCCGTTGTGTCATCACCACACCATGTGCATTCCTTGCAAATTCCAACCCCAGAAAATATCTTAGGGTTCCAAGATCTTTTGTAACAAACTGACGACCTAGGAATGCCTTCGCCCTCTCTATGCCCTGAACATCGTCTCCTGTAACAAGAATATCATCCACATAGACCATTATGACAACCGTACCTGCCGAGGACTTCTGGACAAACAACGAGTGATCAGCATTGGACCTCTTGAATCCCTGGTGCTCAATTAGATTGGACAACTTCTGGAACCACGCTCGTGGACTCTGTTTGAGGCCATATATCGCCTTGTGAAGTCTACAGACCATATGCTTCTCCCCCTCAGCGGTAAACCCGGGTGGCTGCTGCATGTAGACTTCCTCCTGTAAGTCCCCGTACAGAAAGACATTCTTGACATCTAGCTGAGAAATGCTCCAATCACGAACCACTGCAACATATAGGAGAATACAGAGTGTCGAGTATCTCGTCACTGGAGAGAATGTATCCATGTAATCGACGCCATATGTTTGTGTAAATCCACGGGCAACCAAGCGTGCTTTGTACCTATCCAACGTGCCATCTGCATGATATTTGACTGTGAAGACCCATTTGCAGCTCACAACGGATGCATCAGGAGGTGCAGGGACCAAAGACCATGTGCCACGGGACTGCAATGCCCTCATTTCTTCTTCCATAGCTAATCTCCAGCACTCACTCTTCAAGGCTTCCTGGTATGTCCGTGGTATATCCACGGAAGACAATGCTGTGGCAAACTTCTGAAAATCACCTGTGAGTCGGTGGAAGGAAACCTGTGAAGCAAATGGATAGGATGCACATTGCCTTCTCTGTTTCCGAATCGCAATTGGAACATCAAGATCATCATCTGTGTCTTCCTGTAATGAGGCATCCTGCATATGTACTGAACCTGACCCATCAGTAGTAACATCATCTGAACATACCTGAGGCGTAGTGATTGGCTAATCTGTCGTCTGAGCAGGACCTGACCGACGTGTATAATGGTTAGGAAACGGTGATATGATTTGCTGTGGAATGGGTGGAGGTGGAGGTGGTGGTGGTGGTGGTGCTGGCATAGGAACTGACACAGGGGACGACTCAGGTGAACTCGAAGTAGATGGTGGTGGAACATAAATATCATCAGTGGTAGTAGATGGTACCATTCTGTCCCCAGCTCGTGAGAAATACATAACCGACTCGAAGAAAGTGACATCAGCACTGACAAAGTACCTGTTGGTTGTAGGGTCATAACAATGGTATCCCTTCTGGGTTCTGGAATAACCAATAAAGACGCACTTGACTGCTCTAGGAGAGAGCTTGTCAAGGCCAGGAGATAGACGATGGACAAACGCCACAGCGCCAAAGACATGTGGAGGCAGTGAGAATAGCTCCTTGTCTGGAAAAATAAGAGACATGGGTATCTTCTCTCCAAGGACAGAGGACGACATTATATTGACCAGATAACATGCAGTAAGGACAACATCCCCCCAGAAAGAAATAGGAGCACAACTTTGAATCAACAGGGTACGAGTAATATCCAAGAGATGGCGATGCTTTCTTTCCGCCACACCATTTTGTTGGGATGTATAAACACAGGTGGTTTGGTGAATAATACCTTTTGATAAAAGAAATTGAGAAAGAGAGCGTGTACAAAATTCCAGGGCATTATCCGTCCGAACATATTTGACTGAGGAAGAGAAAACATTCTGTACTTCATTAATCAAATTTTTGATCACATCTCCTGCTTCAGATTTATTCTTCAAAAGAAATACCCATGAGACACGAGAAAAATCATCCACTACCACAAGATAAAACTTGTGTCCCTGGTGATCAGGAACACGACTCGGACCCCATATATCTATATGTAACAACTCAAAAGGGGAGCTACTGCTCCGACTCTGACGACCTGGAAAGCTCGACCTATGATGCTTTCCCAACTGACATGTTTCACAGCGAAACAACGAACTTGGAGAGATCTGGGGCAGAAGATGGCGCATTTTCTGGAGCAGAAGGTGACCAAATCGAAGATGCCAAATGTAAGGAGAGACTGGTCCAATGGAGTGAGAGGAGACGCCAGCATAGGTTTCCCGAACCAGCCGATATAAACCATTCTGCTCAGAGCCACAGCCAATCACCTTGCCTGTGAGTATGTCCTGAAAAATGAGAGAAGACGGGTCAAATATAGCACGACAATTCAAATCCTTTGTAATATGACTAATAGACAGCAAATTCAGTGAGAACTCAGGGGCATGCAAAACATTCTGTAGCTGCATAGTGGAGGATAGGAAAACCTCCCCTGGCCAATAAGGGGTGAGTGGGTACCATCTGCTATCTGTACTGAGCGGCCAGGAGGAATATCCCTGTAGGCCTGTAATCTACCTCTATCTCGACAAAGATGATGTGTGGCTCCGGAATCTATAACCCAGTCAGATATATCATGAGATGGTATGAGTGCTGATGATCTACCTGAGCTACTAGCTGCGGCGGATGAACTGGCAGAGGCTGTGGCAGCAATATCTGAAGAACCACCAGATGAATCACCAGAAGAATGTGGCATAATATCACGGAGACGGGCCACAAGTTCGTCAAATCTATGATCTGCAATAGACGGTAGTGGAGACTGTGAATGCTCTGCAACCCGTGCCGATGCTGGGAACCCATGCTTAGAGTAGCATGTCTCCTCCGAGTGTCCAGTTCTGTGACAATACGAGCACATCTGACTGAAGCGACCACCTCTTCCTTGAGGTCCACAGCCACGTCCACGACCACGTCCAGAAGGCGGTCCACCTCTCCCACGCGAAGCTGCCATCGCAGACAGGGATCGCCATATCGCGATATATCGTCGATATATCGGCGATATATTGGTATCGACAGGTCACCGATATATCGCCGATATGGGCGATATCGGGTATCGACAGGAGAAAATGCCTATCCAAATACCGGGTTTCGGCGATATGCGTCGATATTTCCTTCCTTGATCGCAGATGGTGGTAGAGTAGAAGAGCTGGAGGAAACTGGAATGCGACTGAGCCTTCTGTAGACATCCTCCACTGGAGGAATTACTGCATCTGCTAGAATCTGTGACCGTGCAGCATCATACTCAGGATCGAGAGCAGCAAGTAGAACGCCCACCATGGTGGCGTTCCGAAACGTCTTCTGCTACTCCGGTGGCGTTCCGAAACGTCTTCTGCTGCTCCGAAGTAGCAGTGAGAGGAATGGTACTGTATAGCTTCTCGAACATCCCTCTCAGGGATGTGTATAGAGAATGGAGAGGTCTGCCGGCCTGCTTCATCGTAAAAATGTCATGTTGAAGCTGCAACATCTTTGTCTCATTTCGCACCTGCGAATACGTAGCAGCAAGGATGTTCCACATTGCCTTAGCAGTGGGCTGATGGAGGACATCGTTAGCTATCTCCATCGTCAACGTACCAGACAACCAGACTTTCGCGTAAGCGTCATCAGCCTCCCATGAGGCATAGATCCCTGTCTTCTCCGCAGGCTCATCCTCGGTAAGAATGTGTTTCTTACCATTAGATTTCATGAGGCTCATGAACTGCATAGCCTATAGCTCATAGTTAGTCCCGTCCATCTTCACTATTGGCGTAGGACCTTTGAATGCGCCGGTGGAGGGCAAATCGACTTTCGATTCTGACATAATGCTGCTCGAAGAAGACGAAGGGAGTATAGACACGTTGGTGAACGTCTACACCAACTGCATCGGATTTGAGTACGTGTGTAGACTTTTACGCACTCAAATCCATAAATCGGAGGAAGAGGGGTTTAGGGCACGCCTCCAAGGAAGCTTACAACCCTTAAATCGGCTCGAGAGCGCCGCCTAGGGACTGCTGGACGTTCGACACAGCAGTCGGGACCCCCGGAGCGGCCTGGGAATGTACGACAGCAAGAGGGAAGGCCACAGGGGGGGCCTACGGCGGCAGATGGGGGGCCGCTGGATGCGGCAGGGGGCCGCTGGAGGGGCGGCTGGGGGGCAGCTGGGGGCGGCTGGGGCGGCTGGGGGTTGCTGGGCGGTAGTAGGAGGAGCCGTCGGGAGGAGGAGGACCCCGCTAGGGCACCGCTGGCAGGTGGAGGGGCCTAAGGCGGCGACGGGACCTCCTGCTGGTAGCCTTCGGCGGCGATGAAAGCCGCTGGCAGCGGCTAGAAGAGAGAAGAAGGGAGGGGCGGCGGGTGGGGAAGGGAGGGGCGACGGGTGGAGAGCCCTAAGGCGGCTCTGATACCATGTTAGAAGAAAGGAGTCTTCGATATATCACTCATGGAAAACCCTAGGCTCTCTTATATAGGGAGAGGCCTTAAGGGTAAATTACAGAGACGTCTAAATAAAAGAAAGAAATAGCAACAAGACACATAAACAATTAAATAATTCTCAAAACTATCTCTACAAGAGAATGGCCCACTACTTTGGAGTACCTATGATACCACATGAAAACCCTTGCCCTCAATGGCATAGGGAATGATCCTCTGCTCTAGAGTCCCTATGGCTCACATAAAAACTCTGGTCGAAACACAAGAAAAGATGGGGACCACTACAACAGATGGCATACATGTGCTCATCTGAAATAAGACCGCAACCATGTACATGTCTGAAACTGACTCGGAACCAATCGTCGAGTTTGAACCTGCGCATCAAACTGTAGACTCGGAATCTGAACGTCGAGTCTGATACATGCGCATTAAGAATCTTCATATGTGAAAACTGTAGAGTCTGGATATCTGGCTGGTCTGACATCTGAATAAGACCTGTGACTCTCTACAATACTCCCCCTTTCTCCCATACTAGTTGGAATACATGACATCGACTATGTTGGGAGAAGACAAGATAATTGAGGAAAACCATGAACTTGCGGCTTTTTATCATTTTTTTTAAATAGCCGCCCCAATTTTTTTTAACATAAGCCGTTCCATCAATCTTTTTTACGGCTTTTCATCTTTCATTTTTTTCGAAACTTTAGCGTACGGTCTTTTGTACGCACCTCTTTCAAAAGCTTTTTTTTGCATAAGACTCACTTGAGCCTGTCTCTCTTTTTTTTATGGGCCTCTTCCATTTTCTTTTGAACCGTCAACCCATATTAACAATACACATGTTTTTTTATAAAGAAACTGACACCTCTGGGGTCTAACCCTATTTAGGGTTTCGAACACCTCGCCTCCCACGATGGGGTTTCATATTCCGCCGCCTGGGCCATCTGCGAGGAGGTGTCGCCTCACGATAAGGAGGCCGCGCGTGGGGCAGTGCCATTCACGATGGAGGCGCCTGTAGCGCGCGATGCCTTGGTGCACTGGAGCCTGTCGCCGCCTGTTGCGCGGCCTAAAGGAGCGAGAGCGGTGATGCCGCGCTGCCTGGTAGATCTGCGGGAGCTCGCTGGGGCCTGATGGAGACGGAGTGCACGCCTCCTGTGTGCGCAAGGAGGAGATATCGGAGCTCCATCGCCTGGTCGCGCAGGTTGTGCAAGGAGTTGCACCGACTGCAGCTTGGATCTGCTCAGGCTCTGATCTCTCCAGGATCTTGACGACAATCTTCAAAAATATGTAGATATTAGGGTTTCATAATGAAACCCTAATATTCTTCCTGAACTTGAATCGGACAATTAATCAATGGAATAAAAAATAAACTTCAAGAACATAATTAGGGTTTCAATAGAAACCCTAGATCTGAATCTCGAATCTCGAACAAAAACAAAAGATCATAAACTCCTCGAGAACCGAACCTGGCTCTGATACCATGTTAGAAAATAAACAGGCGGAAGCGAAACATGGAAAAGATAAAGAAAAATAAGAACAACAGGATTTAACGTGGAACCCTACTCCTTAAGGAGCGGGATGAAACCATGGGAGAAGCCCTCAAAAAGACGTATGCTTCATTGTTTTTTCTCTCAATGGATACAGGAGGTATGATGCTCCTTATATAGCCTCCACAGAGCGTCTAAGTCCCACCACTGGTAGATGTGGGACTAAAGGACTGGATGGGGTAAATAGATCTCTCCAGGATCCATTTATCCTCCTACAACTCATGACGCACAATCAAATACTCCAACAAGATACAAATAAAGTGAAAACACTTGGACTTCCTAAGTAAAAGCAATTGAATAGAATAGTCCCGGACCAGTTGATGGCAAATTCTTCTCACTCTCTAACTAAATATGAACAGAGACATGTTTCCCATACTCCATCACTAGGAAGTTAGGAACAAGGTCATCTTTGGGGGAGAAACTTTTCAAACATATAATGTGTTGGGTCATTGTAGGGCTCTGTGTATCACTTGGCAGATGTGAGATGATGTAAATTTTTTCTTAATACACACACACGCGCTCGCTGTGGTGGGTCCCAAGTTGGGGCGCCACCCTCTTTTTCCTCAAAAAATCACTATGATAAATATTGTACAGTTCCAACACATGCACTGAAGAAACACATACAAACATGTGTGCATGCATACACGCATAAACACATGCATACATACACTGACACACATATACAAAGTACACAACTAACATGGAAATCTAAACCACAGAAATTGTACCTAATAGTCTATCTCAGATGGATATGTTTTTTTATCTGCCATATGAAACAAATTGGGTACATCTTATATAGGGATACTGAGTAAACACAGGTTTGGTCCACACACTTCATTCATACCATAGAGACTAAATACAAGGAATGTCTTGAAGGAGATAAAGCCCATGAAGAAAACATGGATATATGCGTAATGGATGAACAATGACTTCAGCCTGGATTTCGCTTACAAGGACTCCCCTGTCATTGCTTGCGAGGTCCTACACAATGTGTGGGATTTCCTTACCTCTATATGCTTACAAGGAGATGGTCATAGTAAGATTATTTCTTCCTCATCTGGATATGGTCTGCGACTATGCAAGGAACTGACTACTCACTAGGGCACAACTTCCTCATATCGCGGATGCTTATTGCTAAAGTAGCTGATTTACACTAGTTGTTGCATAATTATGGTCTCAACCATGGTTGGTACATGAGTATGAGGATGCTTTTTTTTATGAGGATGTTTTTTTAGTATGAAGCATGGATATGGATAATGAGGGCACTAGACCATAGAGTTTTTATTGTTAAGGGATTGGGCATATGGAGTATACATGTTGGAGAAGCATGCTATTCCAACTTATACCATTCGATGTGAATGCCTCATAAATTTGATTAACCTTGCCATAATAGATTAAATGGATTGATTAAGTATCCTTATTCTAAGGAATAATAATTATTAATAGTCCAAGATCATCGATATTGATTGATAAAACTTATATTAATTTGTTATTGTCATAGGAAATAATATTTATGTATTTTTATTTCCTTTTCATGTAATTTATCCAATGGTTATTTGCCCTCTAGGGCCACTACTCTATATAAAAGAGTTCTATGGTCTCAAAATAAACAATTCATTCATTTTTTACATAGTATCATAGTAAAGATCTTATACTAGAGCCTTGGTATCTTCACCTCCAAGAGCCTAAACCCACCTGCTGCCCTCACCTTCACCGCACGTCACACCAAGCGCTACCTTGCCTGGCGCGTTGTCGCCCCTCACGCACAACCGCCTCTCTCGCGCAACCACCTCTCACGCCACCATCACCTCGCGTGCCGCGACATCTCATGGCATCTGGCTGCCTACAACACCCCTTGTCGACAACCATCCTAGCTGAACTAGTGGCCTAGCGTTGCCTACTAGCTCCAACAATCCCGCAATATCCTACTAGGTCACACCGTGGTCTGTGCGGTCTGATTTTGTACAATTTAGGGGGTTTTTTGGGCATTCACCCCATCTGCCTTATATCACCTCCGGAGTTCATGAAAAGGTTGTGATCTGAGTCTACATGCACAACATGTTCCTTATATGATTACGCAGAAAAAATCAAAGCAATTCTTCTCCTAGTCACATCCTTTCCGGTCTCCTTCATTCGTAATGGGAGAGAACAATGTCGATATATCCTCATACAGGTCGTCAAAGGTCTTGCACCCATCTTCAAGATGGATGTGACCAATTATGAACTATGTACTATGCAATTCATGAGTATCATGGAGAGCAACAATAAGGAATATGTCAAATCAAACTTGTGGACTTTATTCCATGCTATAGATAACCTTCCACTAGGGGGTGAAAAATGAAGGAATCTGAGTGAATCTACCATTTTAGGTTTGATTTTTTTTATAAATAAGTTTAAACCTATGTTTAGGTATAGTTCATTTTTTTTCAAATTGAATCTGAATCATATGTTTATCGAATATAATTGAATCTAAGTGAATATTATGAAATGAAAGGAGTGAATTATTTATTCCAAGTCCATAGGGTCTTTTATAGGGGAAACCCTAGGGCTATAAAGAGAGGCCATAGATCGTAGATTGAAAGAGAGATACATATAGAAAGGAATCAAATAAAGAAAAACAAGAATATTCCTTCAACACACCCCTCAAGATAGATAATAATTGCCAATCGTGCTCAGCTTGGATGCACATTCCTGGAAGGGGTATTTGGAGAGAGAGCTTTTGTGAAAATATTTGTTATCTGATCAACAAAGTTGACATGAGATATAGATATGAACCCTCTTTTGAATCATGTCTCTTGTGTAATTACAATCCACCTCTATATGTTTTGTTCGCTCATGAAAGGTTGGATTATTTGCGTAGAGATATTTCTATGTTCCTGTGTACTTTTATATTATTTCATTTCTTTATGTCCATCTTATATAATTTACGCATAGGTCTCTCTTCTATTTAAGAGAGCCTATGGTTCCCAAGAATAAACAACTCTTCGATTTTTCCCAACATGGTATCAGAGCCGCGGTCCTAGACCGAAGCTCTGTACCCTAACTCTATACCCCCACCCTCAAGCCCTCCTCTCTTTGCCACCGTCGGTAGCAGCTCCGATGCTGCCTACCCACAGCCGCCACCTACCCTCCAGGCTGCAACCGCCTACCCGCAACCGTCACCTACCCGCTGTGCCACCGACGAGTAGCATGGTCGGCACCGCTGCAACCATCTTCTGTCTTCAGCCTTCTTTACTTGTATCGAGCACATTTTTGAGTTGATGGATTTGTGTGTATAAGTCTACATATGCATTCAAATTCATGCACGTCTGTGTCGACATTCATTCATTGGTCTACAAAATCCCAGTTATCTACATCTGGCAATATGTCAGAAAACAAAGTCGACGTACCCGCCACATACACTTTCAGAGGTCCAACGCCTATTGTCAAAATGAATGGGACAAACTATGAGTTCTGGGCTATGCAGTTCACGAGCCTTATGAAGTCTAATAGTAAGAAGCACATTCTGACTGAGGAGCTGGTGGAAAAAACTGGGGTTAATGCCTCATGGGAGGCGGATGATGTATATGCCAAAGTTTGGCTCTCTGGTACATTGACGATAGAGATCGCCAATGATGTGTTACATCAGCCTACTGCGATGTGGGACATCCTCGCAGCAACCTATTCTCAAGCGAGGAACGGGACCAAGATCCTCCAACTCCAGCGTGAAATGTTTACTATCAAGCAAAACATACGGCCTCTTCATTCGCTGTATACATCCTTAGGCAGGATGTTTGAGAAGCTGCACAACTTCATGCCTCTCATGGCGACCCCAAAGCAACAGAAGACATATATGAATGCTATCGTGGTTGGTTCCACAGGGTCAAAATCTCGTTATCGATTTCGACCTGTGCAACGTTAGCTAACCAGAAGCTAACTAACCTTAGTAGAACGGTCACAGACATGTTGCAACTCTTTTACTCGTGTACTGACGCTCCAACACAAGTACAAGCATGACTCTATGGATCACATAAGAACACTCTCAAGAACGCTCAAGAACACAATCAAACAATCACAAAAGGACGAGCACAAAGCTGTTCTCTAATTAGAAGGGGAGACTCGCTCTGGAGTGGGGTGTGGTGTCTTTACAAATGAGCCATCACCCCTTCTTATATATAAGACTCACAGCAACCCAATGGACCCTCATTATTACATCTACAATAATGATACATAAAGACACAAGAGACCCTTTGAGTTCTTCAGCAACCCTTGGCATTCCGCAGCAACTTCTCGTCTCTTCGACTTCCTTGTTGTCATTTCGTCTTCTCGCACGGTTGACACCACATCAATTGCCTAGTCATCAACACACTCACGTTCTAACGCCTTGCTGATGCAACTTTGCCGTAAATCACCGAGTGCCACCGAACGGTCGATCTTATGCCAAAGAGAACCCTAACCACCGGACCCTTGCGGTAAACCCTTCCTTAGCATTCTGCTTGCTAAGGGGAAGTCCTCTAGAACTTCGTTATTGTGGCCTCCAGACCACTCTCGTACGTGTACTACCGAGCATGCTCGACAATGCTCGTACTCAACACCTGCAACGCTCCATGGCTCCTTGGATCGCCACACATCAATACCGATATCGTGCGCATTCGTGCGTACGCCTATGTAATCATACCATATCGCTCCTTAATGCATACTACTTCATTGCATGCCAAGCTTCTGCGCTCGCACACGTACCCGCTGCATGCATCTACCGTCAAGTCTTGCACTACTGTCCGTACTCGTTGCTCGCACTGCTACAAGCTCCACGACACTCTGCTACTGAGCAAGTATCCTATGTGACGCTTCTCAATTGTCACATACGCCCAAACTCCCGTGGATAACCTCCGTAATACCCACGTATTCAAGATTCCTCCTGAAGTCAGCTCCAACGATCATTCTCGTACATCTGCTATCGTGTCTGCACGATCATTCTCGATCACATAATTTGAAGATGTGACAGTTGGTGTATTCCTAGCAACCCTTGACCCTGAATATGATGCTGTTCAGTCCTAGATTCTAGCGGATGCCACTATTCATCCCATGGAGGAAGCTTTCCGCATACTCAACAAGATTACTATTGCGTCCACAACTACTAGTTAGACTTCTTCGGTAATGGCAACCTCCCAAGGTAGAGGAAGCTTTTATTCTTTTCGTGGATGCGAACCTCGTGGTAGAGGTCGCATTCGTCAGACCTACACATACTGTCACCGTCCAGGTCATACCGAGAATACATGCTACTTCAAGCATGGTTTTCCGACATCAGCCCGTGTAGCAGAACATGTTAAGTCTCCAGCTGCTCCTACTTCAGATCAGAGGTTTGATGACATCGTAGCCAGACTGCAGGATATCAAGCCTCCTACTTCTTCACCATCTCTAGGAGGCCACTCTGATGTAACAACCTCTGCATCTACTAGTACTTCTGCTATGGCTAGTACCTCAGGTAGTACTTGTGCTTTTACATCTTGTCACAGATCTGAGATTAATGGGTGGATTATGGATTCTCGGGCGACGCATCATTTATGCGGGGACGGAGATCAACTTACATCATATAGACAAGTTCTACCAAGGAGAACTGTTGTGATAGTCGATGGGACTCATTCCCCGGTCACCAACAGGGTTAGATTAGTTTGATGCCTTTGATGGATTTGTAGAATGTGTTACATGCTCCTGATTTTTCTATTAATTTATTATCTATTAGTCAGATCATGAAGGATTTGCATTGTAGAGCTATCTTTGACCTTTCATCTCTTGTTTTTAGGACATTCTTACGGGCAGAGTGATTGGGTGTGGCCGTGAGCAGGGTGGTCTTTATTGCCTGATCCACACCCCCTATGCTAGCGTATCCTCTCATTTAACAGGACCGGTTTCTCCCTTCACATGGCACCTACTCTTCGGTCACCTCCCTCTCCAGAAGATGTGCCATATTTTGCCGCAGATTTCACCGGGTTCTTCCTTCAGTGCGAGGCGTGTCAGGTGGGAAAGCATCATCGGTATGATTTTCCTTGTCGTCAGAGTCAGAGAAGTTAGTATCTCCCTTTTTGAGTTATTTCATGTTGACATTTGGGGTCCGAGTCGTGTTCCTGATCACCAGGGACACTGGTTTTATCTTGTTGCCGTTGATGATTTCTCTCGTTTGTCATAGATCTTTTTATTGAAGAATAGATCTGAAGCAGGGGATGTGATCAAAACTTTTATCAATGACGTGCAGAATGTTTCCCTTCCTCTGTGAAATTGGTATGAACTGATAATGCTTTGGATTATGTACCCATGCTCTATCACATTTCTTTTCATCCCGTGGAATTATTCATCAAACTATCGGTGCTTACACTTCTCAACAGAATGGTGTTGCAGAGAGAAAGCACCACCATCTACTTGACGTTACTCAGACTCTTCTCATTCAGAACCATGGCCCACATTCATTTTGAGGTGATGCAATCCATACATCATGTTATCTGGTGAATCGCATGCCATCATCTGTCTTGGGTGAGAAAATTCCTTTCTCTATAGCTCTCCCTGAGAAAGAGTTGTTCTCACTTACTCCTCGTGTGTTTGGCTCATTTGCTTTTGTTCACTAGTTGTCTCTAGGTCTTAACAAGCTCTCTCCTAGGGCTGTCAAATGTGTGTTTGTTGGGTACTTCAGGATCCAAAAGAGATACTACTGTTATGATCCATTGCACAGGAAATACAATATCAGTGCTGATGTCACATTTTTTGATTCTGTGATGTATTTCTCCCCTACATGTGATAGGTTGGATTCATCATGCTTTGATGATGAGGTTTACATGCCACCCCCTCCCACGAGTCCGTCATCTTCTCCTCTTGTGCCAGCTTTTCCACCACTGCCACCACCACCACCTCCTCTACCTCCCCCTTCTACCCATTCGTATATGCCCAATTGTTCCACCATTACCAAAATTTTATATCCGTCGGTCTGCTTCTGCTCACGATCATCGCTTGTCATCCAACATGGCCTAGGTTTGTTATGATAATATGATTTCTAACGATGGGTATGGAGATATATCTGTGTAGGGATCATTGCAAGAGACTAGCCCACGCATGGAGGTTCCCAATGACATGGATATGCCATTGCGGTTCTGAAGTAGAAGCGTACTTGTGCTTCATATCCTCTTGCTTCCCAGGTCTCCTTTCATCGTCTGACATAGGAATTTCAGAGATTTGCAATGGCTCTATCTATCGCGGACATTCCACAAAATTATCAGGAGGCCTTGAAGGATAGTCGCTGACGCTTAGCTATAGAGGAAGAGATGGTTGCTTTGCAATCACGTGGTACTTGGAGTTTGGTGTCCGCTCCTCCTGGGGCATCTGTTGTCAGTTGCAAATGGGTGTTTACTGTTAAACATCATGTAGATGGGAGCCTCGATCGTTACAAGGCAAGATTGGTGGCACAAGGATTTACTCAGACATATGGTGTGGACTATATGGACACGTTCTCTCTAGTTGCTCGTCACTCTACTCTACGTGTTCTACTTTCAGTTGCAGTGGTATGTCATTGACCTTTGTTTCAGCTAGATGTTAAAAATGCATTTTTGTATGGAGATCTACACGAGGAAGTTTACATGCAGCAAGCTCCAGGGTTTGCTACTGAGGGAGAGTGTCAACAGGTTTGTAGACTCCATAAGGCAACATATAGCTTTAAGCAAAGTCCAAGGGCATGGTTTCAGAAGCTCTCAGATATGATTGAAAGACAGGGGTTCAAGATGTCAAATGTAGACTATTCACTCTTTGTGCAGAGAACACCTAGAGGTACTATTGTCATCATGGTCTATGTTGATGATATACTTGTTACAAGAGATGATGTGCAGGGGATCAAGATGGTAAAAGAATCTGGGTCATCAATTTATTACCAAGGATCTTGGTACCCTGTGCCTAAGGTATTTCTTGGGCTTAGAATTTGCTAGAATGCGCAGGGTCTCGTGATGACACAAAGGAAGTATACTACATACATGCTTGTTGAGACGGGCATGATTGCGTGTCGACCCTCTACTACTCCTATGGATCCTAGCATGAAGCTATATGATGATGATACAGGTGAGATCGGTAGGCGAAGATATGGAGAGATGGTGGGAAAGCTCCTTTATATTACTATTACTAAACCTGATATCTCTTTTGTAGTGAGTTGGGCGAGTCAGTTCATGGAGCAAACCTGATAGGTACATATGATGCTATATACATGATTTTGAGATATCTGAAATCTTCTCCAGGTGCAGGATTACTATTCAGGAAAAGAGCAAATCTTTCTATTTCTGCATGTGCTGATGCAGATTATGCAGGGTGTCGTAAGGATAGGAAGTCTACTTCGGGCTTCACGGTGTTTGTTGGCAGTTTTCTTGTTTCTTGGAAAATCAAGAAACAAATGGTTGTGGTTAGATCAAGTGTCGAATCTGAGTATAGGGCTATGGTACAAGCAAGCACAAAAATGATGTGGGTTCGAGCAGTGTTAGTGAATTTGCATATAAATGTACCTCTACCCATGCAGTAACAATGTGATAATCAATCTGCCTTATTTATTGCGAATAATCGTGCATTTCATGAAAGAGCGAAGCATATTGAGGCAGACTGCTATTATACTAGAGATATGATTCAGAAGGGTTTGATTTCTACCTTCCATGTCACTTCAGGAGAGCAAACGACATGCATCTTTTCCAAGGCATTGCTCATAGGGCCATTTCAGAAGTGTTCTTCCAAACTGAGAATGGTTGACATCTATGCTCCATCTTGAAGGGGAGTGTAGGGATATTCCTATGTTCCTATGTACCTTTCTGTTATTTTATTTCTTTATGTTCATCTTATGTAATTTACCCATAGGTCTCTCTTCTATAAAAGAGAGCTCAGGGTTCCTAGGAATAAACAACTTCGATTTTTCCCAACAATTTGCAATGAATAGTGCCGACTGCATGGGAATAGTTGTGTCTGCAGTAATGCAGTAATGTATGATAATACAGACCTAACCTACACCATCTCAGCATTGTTCCGAGCCATAGCCCTATAATATGTTAATTTGATTCAACACTATAACATGTAATCACACTCTGCTACTTGCTTTTCCACGATACCTGGGATTTCCCGATAAATATGGTAAAATCCACTGGTAACTTTCCCATCCTTCTGACATCCTACATAATCTGATTTTCACATGTAGATATCTCAATGTCCTGCACTGTGTTGAAGAATAAACATGTCAAGTGAAGTCTTTAGATCCTTAATATCATAGTGACTACCTCCATGTGTACATGTCGTGGTTGTTACATGAATTGACTACATTTGCTTACAACAAATGAGATATCTGGTCTCGTAATTGTCACATATAACAATTTACCAACATGCACCTTGTATCTTCTTTTATAAACTTCATACTTATTGTCTTCATGAATTTTTTTGTTAGGATCCATACGAGGTGCAGCGGACTTCCATCATGTCATCCCGGTCTCAAGGAGAAGATTGCTCACATGTTTTCTTTGATTTATCACAAGCCCCTTGTGATTTCTTGCAAACTCACTCCACACCTAGAAAATACTGCAATTCCTCTAGATCCTTGGTGACAATTTGTTCGCTTAGAAGTGTCTTAACTATAAGAACTGCAATACCTTCTGCAATTCTAAGCACGAACAAGGAGTTGTCCGCATCGGACCTCTGAAAACCTTGCTTCTCTATCACCTCAAACAACTTTTGAAACCATGCCCTTGGGATTTGCTTAAAACCACATATCACCTTGTACAATATGGATACCCTGTGACACTTCCCCTCAACACTAAACTATGGAGGCAATGGCAGACCTAGGATTTTGGAATTGAGAGGTTACTAATATGATCATGAAAAGTTTAGTCCAAAAACAAGATGAGATAAGAATTAAATCAAAACTAAAAAATCTAATTAAAATAGAATATGAATGGAAGAAAAGAAATTGAGGTGAACACAATGAATGGACCCTAATCTCCCATAATTCTTCCTGGAAACTGCTTCAGCAATCATATTTTAATGTGTAGAGACTTATATATGTTACGTTTTATTGTTTCGTAATTTCTATTTATATATTGTAAGACTCTGTAATTTACCCAAGGGTTTTCTCCCTATATAAGAGACCCGAGGGCTCTATGGAATAACACATCAGAGTATTGTTTACTCTAACATGGTATCAGAGCCCTAACCCTAACCTAGGGTTTCCTCCACCGCCCCCCCCCCCCCCCCCCCGCCCCCCGCCGTCGCCGGCCTCTCCAAGCCCTCCCGCCACCGCCAACAAGCCCCTCAAGGCCCCGCCTCCTTTCCGCCGGGTCCCCAGCTCTCGCCGCCAGGCCTTCCAGGCCCTCAGCCCAGTCACCGGGTCTCTCCGGACCCACCGCCAGACCGACCAGGCTCCAGCCTCGTCACCTGCGAGGCTCCAGCCGGTCCCGCTAGGCCCCTGCCGACCCCAGCCAGCCCCGCCAGGCCGCTGCCGGCCCTAGCCCCGCCGCCTCTTCACAGTCGAGGCTTCATCAGCCTCCCCGCCGTCTGTTTCGCTTCGGTCGGGCTCGGATTGATAATGGGTTCAAGTGCATAACGTCTACATGTGCACTTGAATCCTCACTAGTCGTGGTAGACACCAGTCTTTTGGTCTATCATCCCTAGTTGCTCTTCTCCGGCAGTATGTCAGATCAAAAGGTCGATATGCCCGCCATCGGTGCCTTCAAAGGTTCGGCACCTATCGTCAAAATGGACGGGACGAACTACGAACTGTGGGCTATGCAGTTCCTCAGTCTCATGAAGTCGTGTGGTAAGAAACATATTCTTACCGAAGATGAACCGCCGGAGAAGACGGGAATATATGCCTCATGGGAGGCTGATGACGCGTACGCCAAAGTCTGGCTGTCAGGTACGCTCACAATGGAGATAGCAAATGATGTCCTCCATCAACCCACCGCCAAGGCGATGTGGGATATTCTGGCCACGACGTACTCTCAGGTACGGAACGAGACCAAAATGCTGCAGTTGCAGCATGATATTTTTACCACGAAGCAAAATGGGAGGCCTCTTCATTCTCTGTACACGTCTCTTCGTGGAATGTTCGAGAAACTTTATAGCACAATTCCACTCACAGCCATGCCGGAACAGCAGAAGACGTTCCGCAACGTTACTATGGTTAGCGTCTTACTTGCTGCCCTTGATCCTGAATATGAGGCACCACGCTCTCAGATCCTTGCTGATGCCACCATTCCACCAATGGAAGAAGTCTACAGACGGCTCAGTCGTGTCCCAGTTCCATCGAACACAACGACTACACCTCCCTCGGCAATGGCTGTCTCCAGAGGACGAGGTAGTTCCTCCTCATTTCGTGGCAGAGGAAGTGGTGGACGTGGCCGTGGGGGTCGCATACGCTCTACGTGCTCACTCTGTCATCGTACTGGTCATTCGGAGGATACATGCTATTCCAAGCATGGCTCTGCACGTGTCGCTGATCATGTTCAGGGTCCACCAGCATCTACTCCCGTTCACAGGTTCGAGGAGCTAGTGGCACGGCTTCGTGATATCATGCCACAATCATCATCAGAGGGTACTGATGCGTCTGATGTTGCGGCTTCGGCATCAGCTAGTACATCTGCCTCAGCCAGTGCCTCAGGTAGTCCTTCCGTCTCATATCATAACCATGATCTCACAGGATGGATTGTTGATTCTGGAGCCACCCATCATCTCTGTCGTGAGAAAGATATCTTGCAGTCCTATAGAGCTGTCCAGCCTGGTCGCTCTGTACTCATTGCTGATGGCACTCATTCCCCTATCATCGGTCAGGGGGAGACGGTTTTGCTGCCCTCTATGCACTTACAGAATGTTTTACATGCACCGGAATTTTCTATGAATCTCTTATCCATTAGCCAGATTACACGAGATTTGCACTGTCGTGCTATTTTTGACCCATCGTCTGTTATTTTTCAGGACATACTAACGGGCAGGGTGATTGGCTGTGGTTCTGAGCACAATGGCCTCTATCGTCTTGTACGGAACTCTTATGCTGGCGTCTCACTACATTCCCAGGGCTCCGTGTCTCCGTATACCTGGCATCTTCGGTTCGGTCACCTGCCACTACAGAAAATGCGTCACCTCCTACCTCAGATTTCTCCGAGTTCATCCTTTCGTTGTGAAGCTTGTCAGTTAGGGAAGCACCATCGGTCCAGCTTCCCCAGTCGTCAGAGTCGGAGCAGTCGCTCCCCATTTGAGTTATTTCACATAGATATATGGGGTCCCAGTCGTGTCCCAGATCATCAGGGGCACAGGTTCTATTTAGTGGTGGTCGATGATTTTTCTAGAGTGTCCTGGACCTTTCTTCTTAAAAATAAATCCGAAGCAGGAAGTGTTATTCAAAATCATATCAATGAAGTTCAAAATATTTTTTCATCTACTGTTAAGTATGTGCGTACTGACAATGCATTGGAGTTCTGCACTCGTTCCCTTGCTACTTTTCTTTCTTCTAAAGGCATTATCCACCAAACCACATGTGCATATACATCTCAACAAAATGGGGTTGCAGAACGGAAACATCGTCATTTCCTTGATATTACTCGCACATTACTTATTCAGAGTTGTGCCCCATTATCGTTTTGGGGGATGCTATTCTTACATCATGCTATCTGGTCAACCGCATGCCTACAACTGTTCTTGGGGAAAAGTCTCCTATATCTGTTCTCTTTCCTGACAAAGATTTGTTTACTCTTACACGTCGGGTCTTTGGCACTGTTGCATTTGTCCACCGCTTGTCTCCAGGACTTGATAAGCTATCTCCTAGGGCTATCAAGTGTGTTTTTGTGGGCTACTCCAGGACACAGAAAGGATATCGTTGCTATGACCCCGTTCATGACAAGTACTATGTGAGCGCTGATGTTACATTTTTCGAACCTGTCATGTACTTCTCCCCTACAGGTGACAGATTGGTCTCCTCCACATCCACAGATTCTAGTGTCTATGTGCCTCCACCTCCAAGCCTGGGTCAATCCTCTACTCCACCACCATCACCACTACCACCACCACCACCTCCAATTGAACCTTCTCCTAAGTTCTATACAAGGCATTCAGGACCAGCTCAAGCTACATGTCAACCATCCAACATGCCTCAGGTATGTCCTAATGTTATTACTAATGATGGGTTAGACATTGCACCAGTGCAGGAGTCTTTACAACAGGACGAGGATCAACCGGTCGACACAATGATGGATGATCTGGATCGGCCCATTGCTCACAGGAAGCAGCCGTATATATAGTAATTTCCTTAAAATATAGAATGACTTTGGAAAGGTAAATAAGTATTTTTGGGCATAACAAACAACAATTGAATTCATCTTAATCACATAATATTAGTTTTCCATAAGTTACAGGTATTTATATTCTTTAGAATATGATTATTTCAAATAATATTTCAATCCATTTATGGAATTGGATTATAATTGTATAAATGATATTAGCAGATTATAGAATGTAGTGTATATATTTCACAATTAAAAATTTTAAACTGTACCATCACTTCTTTATAATTTACGAACCCTCTGCTATAAACATACATAAATGCTATACATAATAAGTTATTATACTATGGGTGGTTTTTGCTTCACACATGTTTTAACTTATCCACGTAATCAGTTTATATAACTATAAGTGCTTTCTGCATTTAGTTTGTTGTACACTCTAAGATCTTTGTACTTTTTGGACACATATGTTTCAATTTATTTCAACCCATTCATACGGTTGAATTATTTAATTATAAATACAGCTTACACTACTACAAAATTGGACTAAAGCAATGAATAATTCAAAAAATATATATATATATATTTATTTATAACAAGTAATATTATTTGTTGCTTGATTCTTTAGTTTCACAATGAACATTGTATTCGTTGATATATTCCTCGTGACGAATCATATATCAATACTTACTCATTTACTTTTTCTTTTAGTCACTGGTAAAATATTAATGATTAATACAAAATTTAAAGAATAAGTTAGGGAAAAATCATTGTTATATGAATCTTTAACAATGAACATGACATTCATTACTAATTACTAGAACATAAGATAACTTGGCAACAAATACTATGCATTGTTATATCTTTAACATTAGAAGATATGGCAATGAATATTCAAGTTTTTCGTTGCCTTAGGTAAATTTTGTTGTAGTGTTATAATCTTGAAGTCATTTAGGTGAAGTAGATCTAGAGGATTATTGTACAATTTTCAAATAGAATGATTAGCCACATCATCATAACGTCGCAGACATAAAAAACATATGGCTTGACACATATGAACAATGGGTTACGATATTCTTAAAGATGCACACACGTACTCACGCACACCCACACATATAGGGGAAATTTCTAATGAGTCTTGAACCCATTAGGATTGTAATGAGCACATTTATTTTTATTAGTGTTTCTATCATTTTGATCACAATACTTGTTGGTTTACAACTTTTATATCATATTCTTACTATTAATAATCATTTTCACAAAAAATAAATCTTACATTAATACAAAATGGTCATTAGTAAAAATAAAAAGACATCCGTAATAAAAATAAAGATACAATTATTTCATATTAATGTAAGAACTTTCTCTTTGTGAAAATGATTACCACTAGTAAGAATATGTATAACATTTGTAAACCAACAAGTATTGTACTCAAAATTATAGAATACAATCCTAACGAGCTCAGAGCTCATCGAAAATGCCCTCTCTTTACATATAAAGGTAGACACAAATCATTACAATATGGTATGAAATTTTGTTCCATGCAGCTACAATTAACTCTCCTTAAGTGTAGCATTAATAGAAAAAAGACGAGCTAGGAACTGTAAGATAGATAATGACGAGGGAATGATATAAAAAGGGGTCACAATACAAAGAGATTAGGATAGAGCGGGCACACTATTTAGGCTATAAGATCATTAATAGATTGGGAACTTAATGGACTTTAGAAATTCAAGGGAGGTATGTACCCCTCCTAGCTAATATCTAGATCCGCTCATGCTTGGTGATCGTTGCAAGTAGATTTTCGCTAGATCTCCATAAAGGAATGCATTTTTAACATCAAGCTTAGAAATAATCTAATCTTTTACCACTGCGACTAAGAGAAGAATCTAAAGTGTAGAATGCCAAGCTACATGGGAAATGTCTACATGTAGTCAATGCCATAGGTATGCGTGAACCTGCGCACGCCAAGTCTCGCCTTGTAGCAGTCAATACTTCCATATGCATGCTGCTTAACAGTGAAGAATCACTTGTATTCCATAGTAGAAGCCTCTTTGGGGGGCATTACCGATATCCATTTACCTCTGGAGTACAGGTAACCATTTCCTCCTCCATGGCTAAGCACCATCTACTGTCTTGTAGTGCTTTAGTATAGATGATGGGAATGACAACTGCAAACAATCCCAACACAAATTTCTTGTAGCCCTTAGAGAGGCATGCCACGGATATGTGTGTGGAGAGGGGGATATTTTGCACATATGCATTTAGACTTGCATAATGCAATGGGTTGATCTAGATCGGACACTTGCTCCCACCAGCTCCTCTGACCATTTGTATTCTACGTAGAAGCACTCTCAGGCTGCACAAGATCATGCTGCAAGCAAAAATTATAAGTGTTATTAATAAAATCCAAGTTTTCAAGGTGTACATGGGGCGTGGTGGGAGGGGTCATGTACCTGTGAACATAGAAACGTAGGAAAAATTCAGTAGTGTGAGGCATCCATGAGGAAGGCGGTGGAGGTAGTAGTTGTGATGGAGATGGTATCTGTGGTTGTAGTGAAGGAGGAAGATAAATCTCCATACTGAATCATAGGAGATAAGATGAGTGCATGAAGGAGATAACATCACATATTTAAAAAAGGTAACATCCAAACTGGCATAGTACTTCATCCAAGTCGGATCAAAACACTTATACCCTTTTTGGGTACAAGAATAGCCTACAAGCATACAATTGGTGGCCTTAGGAGATAGTTTATCACCACCTGGAGCAAGACGATGAACAAACGTAGTACAACCTACAACCAAAGACACGAGGCTGGAGAAATAACAAGTTCTTGTCATGAAAGTCAATGGAATATGGAACTTGCTCACATAAGACAATGGAAGGGGCATAAGGTAACATGCGACGAGAGCAATCTTATCGGTCACTTCTACAAGGCAATGGCACCGATCTTATTAGCCGGCTCAGGCTCCATTAAGATATACTCCTTATTGTGGCACTACATGATGCTCATAAATCTCCCACAACTCATAGTTTGTCCCATCCATCTTGATGATGGGATTTGGATCTTTGACTGCCCTAGATGAAGATGAGATGCCAATGTTTTGATCGGCCATGGCTCATGACGGAGGAGGGAGTCAATGGAAAGATAAGACTGGGTTGGATATGATGTCGATCACCTGTTCATGCGTAACATAGCGCATGATGGGGACGAATGATGCATGGCTCCATACTGTAAGATGCACATAAAGGTGGCATGCCCTGGTATTGCGGCTAGCCGCTAAGGGTGGCAACGATGCTACTAGAGCATGGCTGCGGTGCTGTTGGAGATAGGCTACAACATTGGAGCCGTTAAGATGGGTGCGGTGCTGCTAGAGGTTGGCAGCGCCGCAGCGGTACCACTGGTGGTTGTCAGCAGTGTCGCTTGAGGGATGCTAGGTCCCACTAGCCGCTAGGTGTGGCGAGGGCTGGATGCGACTATGTGCAAGAGAAAGAGAGGTGGCAACCAGTGAGAGGGGTAAGGTTGTGAGGGGAAACAAAGCTCTGATCTAGGATCACCGCTTTGATAGCATGTGAATGGAAATGGGCTAATTATTTATTCTGAGTCCCTAGGGGTCCTTTATATAGGAGGAAACCATAGGGCTACAAAAGAGGCTATAGGTTATATATAGAAAGAGAGATACATATAGAAATGAAGCAAGTAAATAAAAACAAGAAAATTCCTTCAATAAATATCAAACTTAAGAATTTTTCGACTAGAGGAGTGAAAAGACATGAAAAGGAAAGGAATATATATTTAAGTATTGAGAACAATAATCATTTAATTTTCTTCTTCTTCATCTCACCTTCTTTATCTTTTACATAAATTAGCTTAATAAGAATTCTTCTCTTTAAAAATATAATTGCAATATATTTTATATTCCAAGGATTTATAGATCTTTGTATATGTATAGGTGTGCATATATGTAGGTTCCGTTCTTATATAGAAACAAGCTTAAAACTATGTTTATAATCGGTTCGTTTATTTTCGAACTAAATTTGAAATGAGCGAACTGGCCAATATCAAACTTGAGAATTTTCTGATATGTAACCAGATTCCCTTCGAAGGAGTAACAAGGATGTTGAGACATGCATTCCGCCTCTTCAAGGCCACTGTAAAAGAAAGCATTCTTCACATACAGATAAATAGGGGAATTCTTACCTTTCAAAAAAAATAGGGGAATTCTTTATTGGCTGCCACCGAAATGATGGCCCATAAGGAACCTGCTAAAGTCTGTAGTATTTTGATTTTTTGCTTTCTTGTCTGTTCTTTGTTCCAAATCCTATGTACTGATATGTAACTTTGGTAAACTTTTCTCGTAATATAAGGAAGGGATACACCACCCGAATAAACAAAAGAATATTTTCCCCAAATATCAAGATGATATAAGAACACTATTAAGTCGATCACCCACCAAACTTCATATCGGACACAACTATTTGGTCAGTCAGCCGACAGTTGCAATAGTGGACTGGCCATGTTCCCTCATGTTTGAAGACCTCGACGCAGTCACAAAAGAATTCAACAATACAAAAAAGATTATGCGGATACCCTCAATATTTGCTGGATTCATTAAATACCCTACACTTGGCCAGAATGACTAGTACCATTAAACATATACACACATGCTAAAATCATTTTAACATTCCCAAAAAAACTTGTGGCGATGTAAAGCATTTACATGTTTAAGCTGAAGTAATTCTTACCAGATTTAGAAGTAGTAGAATCGTAACGAGGTAAAAACTGATGAAATAAGCCAGGGTCCAATATGTACCTGTCAAATCCTTGTAACTCTGGAACACAAGTATAGAAAGGTAAGATTTGAGAACCAGAATCATAAAAAGGATATGTTTTTGACTTGGATATGTTAGACATGAGGATGGTAGTATTTTCATTTATAAATTTAAAAATACATGGGCACTTGGGTGATCCAACTTGAGAAATATTATTATTTTTGTCGAGACATTTGTTATCTTTAATGTATTTTATATATTATTTATTTCCTTTATCTTCTTTATGTTATTTGCCCAACAGGTTACTCTCCTATAAAAGAGAACTCTAGGGTTTCATGAATAAACAATTTTCATTCTTTTCTCTCCACATGGTATCAGAGCGACGGACCTATACTAGAGTTCTTGAACCCCCCTACCCTAGCCCTACTCATCGTCCTCTCTCTATCAAGCCACTGCTACTGCACGTCGCAACCGCATGCAGCGACGGTAGCCGCTGCTGCTGCACGACGACAACCCAATGCCACCGCGGCATCCATGTGTCCCATTTGCAGTACATTGCACCACTCGACGTCGTATCCGATATCCGAGGTTGATTTATTCCCTCTCCGATGTCAAACTGTAGTATGAAACAGTCTGATTTTGATAGGAAAACGTGATTTCAGACCTTTATATCACGTTTTCCAACCCTAGTGCGGTTCGAGGATTGGTGGGGATGGTTTTATGAGTCTACATGTACAACCTATCCTCCATATGATTGTGTAAACTCGCTCAAATCGGTCTACTTTCTTAGTTGAGTTCCGTTTTCGGCCGTTTTTCTATCATGTTAGAAAACAAGGGTGATATCTTTTTGGGATTTTATCACTTGTGCCCCTCCGAGATATCACAATTTCAGTTATGCCCCTATCTTTTTGATAATATCAGTTGTGCCCCTCAAAACTTGCTAATTTATCACTTGTGCCCCTCGGGTTAGTGACCGTCCATCCACAGTGCAAACAGCCGTTAACTTTGAGGGCAAAAGCGGAATTAGATTTAACTTTTTAGGTTATATCGTTATTTTACATCATCTTCTTCCTCCTCTTTCCCCATCTTCTTCCTCCTCCAACCTCCTCCTCCCCAGCTCGCACCTCCTCCTAGCTCCGCCCCGAGCTCCCTGCAACTCCTCCCCAGCTCCGCAACTCCTCCCCATCCCAACACCACCCCCTCCCGTACGGCGCCCAGCCAGCCCCTCCCCCGTGCCACCCCGCACCGTGTTGCCCCTGCGTCGCCCAGCCCTCCCCTCCCCCCCGTCGCCTAGCCCCACACCGTGTCACCCCCGTGCCGCCCAGCCCTCCCCTCCCCCGCGCCGCCCAGCCCTTCCCTCCCCCGCACCGCCCCTCGAATCTCCATTCTCCCTTCTCATGCACCGCGTGGGCCTCGCGCTCCTCCGTGCCGCTGCCGTCGCCGTAAACACCTTCCACGCCCTTGAGCCACCCATCGTCGCCGACCTCTCCGCCAACCTCACGCGGTGCCTCCCCATTGGCCCCCTCAACCTCCTCTCCGACGTTGCTCCTCCCGTGGATACCTCCGGCTGCCTCTCTTGGCTCGACGGACGTCAACTTTCTTCCGTGGCCTACATAGCCTTCGGCACACTCAACTGCCCACCACCTTCCGAGATCGCCGTGCTCGCCCAGGCCTTGGAGGAGACCGGGGTCCCTTTCCTCTGGTCTCTGTGGGAGAAGGCGCAGCTGGGCCTCCCGCGAGGGTTCGTGGAGCGGACGGCGGGGCATGGGAAGGTTGTCGGGTGGGCCCCGCAGGCGGCAGTGCTGCGGCACGCGGCAGTGGGAGCCTTCGTGACGCAGTGCGGGTGGAACTCGCTAACGGAGGGCGTGGCGGGAGGGGTGCCCATGATATGCAAGCCCTTCTTCGGTGACCAGATGATCAGCACCTGGCATGTGGAGCATGTGTGGAGGGTGGGCGTGTGGGTGGAAGGTGGCATTCTCACCAAGGACGGAGTGGCGGGGGCGCTGAGGAAGGTGTTGGCCTCAGAGGAAGGGAGGGGGATGAGGGAGAGAGCCAGGGAAATCGCCAAGCTAGCGGCGGAGGCTGTGGCTGAAGGAGGGAGATCCGGCAAGAACCTCCGTGATCTCCTGGAGCAGGGGGCATGGTGTGGTCGTGCGTGGTGCACGTGCAGGCGAACTCCGGGCTGAGAGGGAGGAGGAGGAGGTTGGAGTTGGAAGAAGAGGCCTCTGGACAATAATACCCCTCTTAAATGCACCAAGGATTGAAAAAACCATGGTTAAGTCAATTCATTGACGGTCAACCTGACGGAAGGGCACAACTGATGACGGAGAAAGTTTTTAGGGGCACAACTGATATTAACAAAAAGATAGGGGCATAACTGAAATTGCGATATCTCGGAGGGGCACAAGTGATAAAATCCCTATCTTTTTTTTTCGTCTGATGCCTTCAAGGGCTTGCTTCCCATCGTGAAGATGGACAAGGCCAACTATGAGTTGTGGTCCATGCAATTTCTGGCCCTTATGCAGTGTAACAATAACGAGCACATTCTGACGAAGCTAGAGCTGACAGACAAGACTGGGACAATGCTTTGTGGAAACAAGATGACACGTATGCACGTATTTGACTCTCTAGGACCCTCACCATAGAGATAGCCAATGATATTGTTAACCAGCCCACCGCCAAGGTGACATGGGATATTCTGACATCTACTTACGCCCAAGCGAAGAACAAGGCCAAGATTCTTCAGCTTCAGTTTGACATATACCGGGCAAAGCATAGTGGATGTCCCCACTGCACATGTTCTACTTCTTGCTTCTTGACATGTTTGAGAAGCTTCACAAATTCATGCTGATTACGACCTCCACAGAGCAATAGATGGCATATAGAAGCTCCACGATGGTTAGAGTTTTCTTGGTTGCACATGCCCCAAGGTATGAGGCATCACGAGCATAGCTCCTTACTGGGGCGACCATACCTCCCATGGAGGAGGCCAATCGTCTCAGTAGGCTTCTTATTCCACTTGCTGCCACCACACAACCTTCCTCTGCAATAGCTGCTTCTCGCGGTAGAGGAGGTTCTACTCAATTCAGAGGGCGTAGTTCCCATGGTAGAGGTGGTGGACGTTAGCATGGTCTTTGTCCAGGACACTCTAAGGATACATGCTATTAGAAGCATGGATACATTGTATATGCTCACATGGTGGACCAGATTGAGCCTTCAGACACTACAACTCCTCAAGCAAATCCACACTTTTAGATTGTCTCCCGTATACGAGAGATCATGACTCCAGTGGCCGACACTATGCTACAGGATCCACAAATACTGCAACTGCAGCTAGAGCCTCTTCGAGCTACTCAGGTATCACATATGCTTTTACTAGTTGTAGCAGTACAAATATGACAGAGTGGATCATAGATTCTGGTGCTTCTCACCATCTGTGGAGACATAGCCCAATTCAGGTCTTACAGGTCTATATCTCATGGTAGATGGCTTGTCATTGCAAATGTGGTTCACTTACCCATTACAAGACAAGGAGAGGTGCATTTGAAGTCATCCATGCACCTGCAGAATGGTTTATATGCTCTTGATTTTCAGATGAACTTGCTTTCTATTAGTCGGATTACAAAGGATCAGCATTGTTGTGCCATTTTTATCCCTTCTTCTCTTGTGTTTTAGGACATACTCACGGGCAGGGTGATTGGATGTGCAGATTAGTCCAACCTCCACATGATGGTGCCTCTACTATTCTTATTAGACCAATCCCACCATACCTGTGGCATCTTCGTTTTAGTCACCTTCCTCTACAGAGGCTGTGTCATGTCCTCCCACAGATCTCCAAGCGATATTCCTTCCATTACGAGGGTTGCCAGCTTAGGAAGCATCACCATTCTTCATTTCCATCTCCACAAAGTCAGAGCAATTCTCAGTTGTTTGAGTTCCTTTACATAGATATATGGGGTACAGGTCGTGTCCCTAATCACCAGCGACACTATTTTTATTTGGTTGATGTTGATGATTATTCTAGACTCTCTTGGATTTTCTTGATAACGAATAAGTCTGAGGCTAGGTCTGTCATTTATTAATGAGATATAGAATATTTTTTCTGCTAATGTCAAGTATTTGCGTTATGATAATGCCTTAGAGTCTTGCATTTTACAGCTTCGAGTTTCTTAGGTCACTTGGCATTGTACACCAAACGTCGTGTGCCTATACTTCTCAATAGAACGGTGTTGTCGAGTTACAGTTCTCATTGCCTGCTACTTAGTGAACTATATACCATCCTCTATTTTGGGAGAAAAGGTTCCTTTCTCGATTACGTTTCCCAAGAAGGATCTATTCTCCCTTACACCTCGTGTATTTGGATCTGTGGCCTTTGTTATCTTTCGCCTGGTCATGACAAGCTCTCCTCTAGAGCTGTCAAGTGTGTCTTTATTGGTTACTCTCATACCCTGAAAGGGTACGTTGCTTTGATCCGCTTCAACGGAACACTTTGTCAGTGTTGATGTTATGTTCTTTGAGTGTGTTATGTATTTCTTTCCTACAGGTGACAAACTGGCCCTGTCTGATTAAGATGAGGAGGTCTACATGCTTCCACTTCCTATAACTCTGCCACCTCCATTACACCCCTCACCACCACTAGCACCGCCGCCTCCACCCCACCTCAAGTACCTACACCTGTTCATGTGACTGCCCACTATACCACCACCAACCTTGACTCAATTTTTGCAACGTATGTTTACTTGCATGCTCACTTTGTCCCCCCTGCTCACATGTCTTCTCCATCATCTAGCACGCCTCAGGTATGTAACGAGCACATTGTTTCTACTAATAACACTACCGAGTTGTTTATGCAGTAGGATTCCTTACAAGATGAGCATGTACCCTCTCAAGAGGGAAACTTACAAGTTTGGGAGATGACAGATGATCTCGATGTGCCTATTGCTCTGCGAAAGCAGAGACGTACTTATGCTTTATATCCTCTTACAACCCAAGTTTCTTTGAGCAGACTTTTAGAGGATTTCAAGAGATTTACTGTGGCACTATCAACTGTTGAGATATCACAGACATAACAGGAGGCCATTCAGGACAGTCAATGGCATCTTGCTATAGAGGAGGAGATGGCTACACTACAATCGTGTGGCACTTGGAGCCTTGTTTCAGCTCCAATTGGCACATCCATTATTAGGTGCAAGTGGATGTTCACAGCGAAGCACCGAGAAGATGATAGTGTAGATCGTTATAAGGTGAGACTTGTGGTACATGGGTTCACTCAGACATATGGTTTGGACTATCAGGATGCATTCTCTCTAATGGCCAGGCATTCTACTCTACCTATACTTCTATCTATTGCAGTGACAAGGGATTGACCCATCTACTAGCTTTATGTGAAGAATGCTTTTCTATATGGTGACCTACAGGAGGAGGTTTACATGCAGCAACCACCTGGGTTCACTGTTGAGGGGGAGTGTCAGAAGGTTTGCAGGCTTCACAAAATGATCCATAGCCTTAAGAAGAGTCCAAGAGCATGGTTCCAGAAGCTCTTGAACTTGATAGAGAAACATGGGCTCGTGAGATCAACTGCCCACAATTCATTGTTTATTTAGAGGAATCCGAGAGGTACCATTGCCATACTTGTTTATGTTGATGATATCATTGTTACATGGGATGACGAGCACGACATCCGGACAACTAATGATTTCCTAAGTCAGTAATTTGTGACCAAGGACCTTGGTAGCCTACGCTACTTTTGTGGATTGGAGTTCACTAGAAACCAACGAGGTCTTGTGATGACCTAGAGGAAGTATGTTACAGATCTTCTCTCTGAGACATGCATGGTAGATTGCAAGCCTGCCACTACTCCTATTGACCCGAACATGAAGCTCTATGATGGTGACACTGATGAGGTCGATAAGAGGAGGTACATGAAGCTTATTGGGAAGGCTTTTTATGTGACTATTACGGGCCAAATATATCTCTTTTGCAATGAGCAAAGTGTGTCAGTTTATGGAGCATCCTAGACATGCACATGTGGATGCAATCCATATGATTATGAGGTATCTGAATGCCTCACCTGACACTGGACTTTTATTTAGTAGAGGTACATCCCTTGCAGTTACAATATGTGCAGACGTAGATTATGTGGGGTGTACCAAGGATAAGAAGTCTACTTCTGGCTTTGCTGTTCATAGAAAATTCCTTGGTGACATGGAAGAGCAAGAAGAAGACTATGGTTGCCAAATCTAATGCATAATCAGAATACATGACTATGATGCAAGATATTACATAGATGATGTGTGTTAGATCTATTCTTACTGACCCGACTGTTGAGGTGCCTCTTCCCATGCACCTCCAATGTGACAACCATGCTGCTATCTTCATTGTAAACAACCCATCCTTTCATGATGACCAATCACATCAAGGTGTACTATCACTAAACTCGTGACATGATACAAAAGGGTCACATCTACACTACTCATGTCAGCTCTGTACACCAGACATCATATTACCAAGGCCCTAACTAGGGAGCCTTACCAGAGATACCACTCTAAGCTGGGCTTCATAGATATCTATGCTCCAGCTTGAGGGGGAGTGTTGAGATATAGTTATTTTTCATGCCTTTTATATATTATTTATTTCCTTTGCCTTCTTTATATAATTTGGCCAACATGTTACTCTCCTATATAAGAGAACCCTAGGGCTTCATGAATAAACAATTTTCATTCTTTTTTCTCCGCAATTTTCATAAAGAAAATAAAAGAGAAAATGAAGAAACTGCTGGATGCTATGCTAAAGAACATTTTTCAGTTTATCTACAAAAGAAACCTCCCAAAAACAGCTGAAAATTCAAAAGTAACAACCGTTACCTGCATCCAAGCTTGCCAGTTTCCCATTACTAGCAAATTGAAAAGAGTTACCATTCCATTGGGGTAATCATTGAAATTGAAAAGAAGATAACTGCATTAGTTAAAGAGACAAGTAAAACATACGCTACTGATGCTATTTGAAGAGAATTTAGTATAATAAGTATCCATATCTTTCCCGGTGTTATATGAGAAATAATATAAAAAATTAAGGATTGGGTTGCATTAAATGCATATACACACATACAAGGCCTGTAGTAAAAGCTACTGAAAAAGGACAATTTTTATTGAATGCTTAAAAAGATCCTAGAAGAAAACACACCCAAAACTTTCTTTCCTTTTTGGACTTCAACTGATAGAAGAGGTTGTGTGATCAAGCCTCTTTTCCAGCAAGGGTTGAAAGGGATGTTGGACTATGAGAACAAATGATCAAGGCTTTTACTGGATATGAGGAGTGTTGTTTTCAACAGGATCTTTTGACTCTAACCAGTAAAATGGTTAGAAAATTTGAGGAATGGGCTTTTTCAGAAGTGTTAAGACATGGAAAATAAAAAAAGCCCAGGTTTCATGTCTCCCTAATCAATTAGCAGTTTATCGGAAACTTGAAAGGCGTAATGTTCCCGAGATTGGGAATGCTGGGAAATGTTCATTTCCAATTGGGAGGTTATGCATGCACAAAGCCAATTGAGGAAACAAAGTACATTCCTAATCTGCAGGCTTAACGGATTATAATGAAATCTGATCAAACTTATAAAATATCCAACAAAGAAGGATACTCGCTGTCAGCAAGATCCGTTGATTCAAGTTTGGGATTTCCAGAATTCACCAGCCCTCCAAATACCTGCATAGAAATATTACACATAAGCAAATACGGTCATCCCATAAGCCATTGTGAAATCACACTAGAATCTAGTATTGTAAGAAAGTTGTACAATAATGTTATTAAAATAAAAGTAACTAGGAACAACCACCTCACGGTTGGACCCACAATACATTTCATTCGCTATGGTGCATTCATTTACCTCCCCGTCGTATTTGTTTGTAGTTCTCTCCTTTCGGGCTAAACTTCCCATCATTGATTCAATAGAGTAAAAATTGCCCCATCTTAACACCAAAATTCCAATCATACCAATGCCAGTCCATCTCTACCACCTGATCCATCCCCCTCAATCTCATCTGCATCCTCCACTCTTCTGTTATTGGAAGTTTTGGTAACTTTGTTCCTTGAGTTTTGATATAAACTCGTGATGATGGGTTACTTAAAAAAATGGAAGAAGCTTAAAATCGGAAGTTGATGAGAGATGGTGAGATGCCTTAATGATATTGGGAACACAGAAGGCCAAAGTAATTCGTAGTTTTGAAAAGAGAATCAGTGGGTTGCAATCTCACAATGTTCAAAGTCGTGAAAAGTGAAAGTTCAAATTTCCTATAGTATCTTCTCTTATGACTCGTTAACTTGCAAGAAGGGTGACAGAGGAAACATAGAGGATGAATTGGAGATTGAAATAGTGTGGATGAAACAAGGGAGATTATTCAACATCTTGGGTATTTTCCTTTTGGATTGTGACGGTAGTGGGGGTGTGAGGTGGGGTGGGGGTTGACCTACTGCAAGGGCAATTTATATAATAAGGGCTGAAATAAATGTTAGGGGAACCTCCTGTGCCGCTGACAATTCCTCGTACATATCATAAATCATAAAAGGTAAATATTTAGAGAATGTTTGACAAAAACTTGTTATCAGTATATTAGAAACCACGGCAACAGTATTTTGAGTCTGCAGCCCTCATGCACAGATATAAACATAAATGTAGACAAACACATATACATATAAAAAATGGTTAAGCCTTCTCCTATTGTAAGGTAGGGTCAGCTACACAGATTCTTGCTCAAATCCATATTGAAAAATTCAACTATTTTTTACGCTTTCTGTCGGCTACCTAACGCAACCCAGCAAAAAGGGATGTAAAAATATTCTAATTATCTGTCAACTTATAGACCATTTACCTGCAAGCCTACAGAGCAATAAATACACATTACACAGAATATTGTCCCAAGATACGGCATTAAACTTGGAATAAGAGTCAGGAAAGTGGCGACAAATGCTCTGTATCGTTGGACATGCATTAGAAGCCGTAAAAGACGCAACATTCTCGCAATCAAGAGATACCGAATCCTGTCAGAAAATGAAGAATGACCAAGAAATGCGTAAGAAACACATGGAATTTAATATTAACAAATTTTCAAGAAGAAATACTGGAATTTTCTAATAATGAAGCATAATCTAACACCAAGAAAAAGCAAAATTTACAATAAACTATTTCCTCTTCATACGTATTAATCATGCTCAAAGTGGATGCAGTAGCATATGCTTTTATGAACAAGTCCGGCAATTGTTTCCCGATGTCAACTACCACCAAATAATTTAGTATTAAATTTTTCATGCAATCTTATATTTGATGAATTAGCTAGCTCAACTTGCATGTTTATAGTAAAGATTGTTTGATTTTTCTTTTGAGAAGTAAGAGGGTAAAGCCCTGAGCGGGGACCCACCTCAGAATTCAATTAAAAAAGAAAACTTGCATGGGTCCAGGCCATATGGAGGGCCTTATAGTATTCAAGTACATTTTCAGAATAAAAGACCAACTGCGAAAGATGAGGTCATTCCTAGCACACCAAGTGGCCCAAAGATGAACAAATGGCGACGCACAATCCTTGTGAGAGTTGCCATAGAGGTCCCTGATAGATCTCCCGATTGTCACGTAATTGTCCGTCTTGAGCTAATGGATGTTGCTACTATCCAAATCCTACTAGAAAGTTTGCATTTGAAGAAAAGATGGTCCATATCCTTTATATCTTCTTCGCATCTTAGGCAAAGTGAGTCGTCGATTCGAAGAATCATATCCCTACGCATCTTGGTAAATAGTCCATGTCTAACGAGCCATAGGAATAGCTTGATGTGCTGTGGCATCTTGTTCCTCCAAACAATAAGGTAATCACGTCGGAAGTCCTCCTATACCACCTCCTACGTGCTAGAGTAAGGATATGTATGCCTTTATAACAAAGAAGGGATCATTCATTCATACCCAACTATCCCCCCAAGGGAGGGGCCACTTGTCTTCCTTAACTCCCTCGTCAAAGGAAAAAAGTCATTCATCATCTGATTTGAAAACTCTGACACAAACGAAGGACTCACATCCATGTAGATCACACACGAGCCACCATGGTTAATCTCTCATTTACTAATGCAAATAGCCTGAGATATCGATCAGAAAGTCGTCCGGCTCCTATCTAGTCATCTATCCTAAAGTGGAATAGTTCGCCATTCCCCACCACGGGTCTTCCAAAGCTCGCCATTTGTGGAAACAACTTTGTTATGCCCTACCAAGGAGATCAGGGTGATCTAATCTCTGCACCTGTTAGTGAATCTCCAATACCACAGATATTTCGCACCAAGGGGCACAACAAATCCTTCTTGCCCCAAAATCTAAGTATCCACTTTGCTAGAAAAGAAAATCTTTATTCACATTCTTAATTGTAGGAATACCGAGGCCTTCATACTGTTTAGAACGCATCATAGTTCCACAATCTATCAGGTGTATGTCGCCTCTATCATGTCTAGAACCATCCTAGAAGAAGCACCTCATAACGGATTCGATTCTCCTTCGGACACCTACAGGGAGCAGTATGGTGGAGAAAAAGAAAATCAAAATAACGGAGTAATATCAACCCCCTCTAGACCGTGACCTTCTAACTGGCCAACTTTTTCTCCCATCTCTATATCAAAGGGCGCCAGTATGATGCCTAGAGTTTCCCCCAACTAGAGGAAGACCCAAGTAAGTAGCGAGAAGTGAAGAACAAGGGCTGCAACGTATCAACAAAATCTCTCGAACCCCTGCTTGTGATAGTCCAAAAGACACGAACAATGCCTTCTCTCTGATAATTCGAAGGCCCTAGATCTCACCGAAGATGTCCACAATCTGAGACACTCTCCTTGATTGCTTCCTAGTGCTTTCAGTGAATAATATTGTATGATCTGCATACTGCAGTAGATGTATGGATACATCACCAAATTCGAACCTCGAACACATCTTGTTGTCCGATGCTAGTCGTATCACCACTGCCACGGCATCAACAACAATCACAAAAAGCAATGGTGACAATGAGCATCCTTGCCTAACCCCTTATTGTGACTAGAAATAACCTCCCTCCGGGCGCCCACTCACCAAGACCATAAATGAGGTTTTCATAATACATCTTTTCATCCACGAAATCCAGGCATATGTGTAGACCCCCAAGGATCCGGGTACCCGTTTACACACATTTCGCGTTATAACATTCATTCGCATGAGATCGCAGGAGTTATAGAAAAGCAGGGAAATTTTTCGCGCGGATAATTTTCCACATGACATTCACAATCATAACCACAAGTTAATAGAGACAATTGGCACCAACTTCTTATTTCATTAACTTCCATATTTTCTACAACATGTAGGCAATCTGACAGTACATATAATATCCCAAAAATCTGACTGAAGAGAAAGAAACATAATACATTATAAACCGAACAAAAACTGACACAAAATACCATACCGTTGAGTATATATCCTTTCTCCTGTAACCATGAAAAGCTACTGATCAGCAGGCTGTGTTTGCCTGCCAAACATGTTAGGAAGAAAAGGCGTCAGCGGTTGCTGATACCTCCCAAAAACTTATAAAATAACAGGCATTTATTTTCAAAAGAAAGCAAGTAGAAAGGCGAGAACAACTCAAATTAAAATTTATTCTACTTGCAATTGTAAAAGGTTTCCAAATTTCTATTAAGCACCTCTCATGATCAGCCATTATCCCAACATTTCCCAAATGAGCAAATCTCTATGGTAATTAATTGATCATAAGTATGTATATTTTAGGGATTTTATCACTTGTGCCCCTCCGAGATATCGCAATTTCAGTTATGCCCCTATCTTTTCGGTAATATCAGTTGTGCCCCTCAAAACTTGCTAATTTATCACTTGTGCCCCTCGGGTTAGTGACCGTCCATCCACAGTGCAAACGGCCGTTAACTTTGAGGACATAGGCGGAATTACTTTAAAAAAAAGGTTAGGAGGTCATTTTAACCTTCTTCCTCATCCTCTTCTTCTTCCTCCTCTTGCCCATCCTCTTCCTCCTTCTCCTCCTCCTCCTCCCTCTCCGCCCCGCCCCTGCCACGTGCTTCCCAGCTTCGCCCCGAGCTCCCCTCCCCTCCCCGGCGCCGCCCCTGCCACGTGCCGCCCAGCTCCGCCCCGAGCTCCCCTCCCCTCACCTGCGCCGCCCCTCCGCCCCAGCCTCGAGGCAGCCCCGACCTCCCCCATCCCCTACGGCCCCTCCGCCCTCGTCTCCCCTCCCCGACGCCGCCCCCTGCCGCCCCTCCGCCCAGACCTCCCCCGCCCCCCTGCCCTCGCCTCCCTCCACCCTCGCCTCCCTCCACCCTCGCCTCCCCTGGTTTTACAACTTAGAACAGATGTGGAACTCGTGGCGGTCCTCCCTACCTCGCCTCCTCCTCAGTTCTTCTCAACTGAGAAACACAGCAGCAAATGGGCGTCGCCGTCAACTGCCGATGGGCCTTCTCCATGCACTCGTCCTCCGCCAGGCAGTCGCATCACAGTCCCCACACTTGTAACTTCTTCCTCCATCTCCTCCTCCCACGTTAATCGTTCTCTTATTTGCTGGTAGATAAATCTTAAAGTTGCTGTTACTGAGAGCCACATTGTATGGAAAACTCAAGGTGGAGAGGAGGGGAGACGATGGAGCGAAGTCTGAGCCGAGAGAGGGGCCGTTGGAGTTGGAGGAGGGAAGCGGAGCGAGGAAAGGAGACACTTGCGGGTTGGGGAGAGCTTCTAGAGGGCCAATGGCAACCGGGAGGGAGAAGGTTCTTGGGTTTGGACGGTGGTTTCCGATGTGGTGTCCGACGGCACTTAGCGAGGTCTTGCTCCCGTCCTCCGAAGTGCTTCCTGTGTGGGCTGATGGGTCATCACAGGAGCTTGCTTCCGAGATCACCGTGGTGAAGAGTACGATTAACGAAAGATCTTTCTCGGATGTGGTTAGAGGAGCCCTCATGGATCCAAATCAGAAGGCTATGGCCAAGCAACTAAGATGTGTGGAGGTTTATACATGTTCATCAAGGTATTATTTTGACCATAATACCCCTCTTAACCACACCAAGGTTTGAAAAAACCATGGTTAAGTCAATTCATTGACGGTTAACCTGACGGAAGGGCACAACTGATGACGGAGCAAGTTTTGAGGGGCACAACTGATATTACCAAAAAGATAGGGGCATAACTGAAATTGCGATATCTCGGAGGGGCACAAGTGATAAAATCCCTATATTTTATTCTCATATTACTTAGAGATCATATTTGTAGATTTTGATGATGGGAATAATGAGATAAGAAGATATAATGATTTATTAAATTCTTAAGTCTAGTGGATAGTCTGTGGTCTTGGTTCGTGTGAAACCTCACACTATGACTCTAAGACTTGGGAAAAGTCTTAGGGTTGGGGTGCCTCCGTAGGCATGCGGTGTTGTATAATGCATCCTAACTAAGTTCCCAACACGTCCACTAGCTTATTAAGATTTCGAATTTAGATTATAGTCACTTCCATTTACTTAACTTAACTGTGATCTTTATAGGGATTTCAAAACTGATTATAGTCACTTCTAATCATCTCAATTTTAATTGTGATTTCCTCCAAACCTTGGCTATAACTTTCTCTGATGTAACTCTCGATGATGTAGATATAGATGTCGATGTGGATGATCTCGATGTAGAATCGCCAAGTCTGTTGGCGAAAGAAAAACTCAAGCGGTGAAGAAGCCAACAAAAGGGCTCTTCCGTCTCGCCCCCTACTTGGAAGGACGGTCCAATAGAGGGATAGGTCTACTCCCAAATTACGCCACTGAGACGGGTGAGAGGGACTTCCCGGGAAAAGTCACTCTAGAAAACAGCCCGACCGGTAACGGGCAACCGAGCTCGTACGTAAAACTGAAAAACCAGGATCCCCCGCCTGGGTATCCTAAAATAGGGTCAGCGGAACTGGTCTAAAATCGGGATCCCAACGAGGCGTAAAAACACTGCGAGCTCGCGTAAAAACCAAAAGAGGATTGGGATCCTAGACCCGCGCACTTGGCGGCCGCTGCCCAAACTGGGCTTCCTATTCTTCCGCCCAGTTGAGGGTCACCGCGCCCTCACACGGTCATGTGTAAAGGTCACTATGACCGGCACAATTAAATGGCTTCCCTGAGTTACAAATTTTATGGATGCACTCAATTCACATTCCGTGAGTAAAAATTGATATTAATGATGATAAGAAAAAGTCTTCTGAAACGGTAAGTGGTTTGACACATCTAACCATTTTAGACCACTGAGAAATCCCGACTTCTTTGAGATACTACACTGAAATAAGAGATGATGTTTATCACATATGCCTTTGATCCCATGTTTAAAGAGGTTTGAGATACAAATTCTAAACATGATGTGATGAAGGGACTCTATAATGATGAATTCAATGGCTCTAAGGCTCTCTCCACCTTGATAACTGATGTCGTGAGATGGCCAATAAACAAGATTACACTTACCACAAGTAAAATGTCGGGGTATTGACTTGATCAATAAATTTCAGTTGCTCAAGTCGAAAATTTCGATATGAGCCCCAGTCAAAGTTGTTTTTCTCTTATGTCTTGAGAGCCCACAAGAAGGATGACATGATTAGACTGAAACCTAAGGCTTCAATTGATATGTTCGAGATGAATAGAGGGTTAACTCGTCCCATTCTTTTGCTTAGTCACCTTCTCTTATTTAACTTTTCATCACTAGGTCATCGGGGTAAAGTATGCACAAACGGGTAAAGTATATAGAGTTTAATCAGGAAGCATTACAAAAGAATTAGTTCTAATTACTTGGAAATGATACATCTGTATCACTTCAGTTCGCACTGTGCATGGTTAGAATAACTATAAGATATTTACACCCTTTTCACTGTACCAACCAAATGAGCAATTTCTTCCTTTTTAAGTTTAGTTAATTTCTTCTTGGTATCTCCATAATCATCCTTGTAATTGGTTGTCATATACACACACACACACACACACATATATATATATAGTATCATACTAACTCAAAATAATCACATTGTCACCCTATTATAACTGTCTGGTTAGATTTAGTGGTAGCCCTTCAACCCGTATGGAGATGCATGACTGGTTGGATGGTTGGATTCTAGTAAAGCAAGAATTGCTTGGCCAACTAAGATCGTGTATGCCAACCCACTTGTTCATATATTTTCACTCATTGCCTGTAATGACTTTAGTGTTAGTCCAATCCATCCCAAATCTCAATCACTGGTTAATTTTACATATTTAAGTACTGTGCACATGGATTTATACGTTTAAGATTATAAAGCTTCCGCAAATTTCAGAAATATATGTCCTGATATAAACAATTGGGCATACATTAATTAGTTTCCATCTCTTATGAAAACATAACTAATATATAATACTGTTTTAGCATAGGTAACAGCTAACAACTTATCTTCGACTAAGATTCATAATTAGTGCAGATTTTCGATTTATCACCTGGAAGTTGGATTTTGGGGATAAAAATTAAAGATCCTCTATATAAAACTTTTATAAACCAAACATTCTGACAACAACTGGATTGGTTTAAAATCAAAGAATAGATGGCAGCACATTGAGGATTTACAATTTTAACAAGAACATGAATTAGAGGTGTTAATGTTGATTCAAGAGGAAAGGAATCAAGCACACTTATAAAGAATGATTAACACAACATGCATGGCAGCAAAAGATGGGGAAAGGATGTACATCTGAAATCTTAAATTTAGAGATCAAAAACTTGCTTTGATTCAAGCTTGTAGCAGTTCCTATGGAGAAAAGAAGCTGCAGTTTCTGATCTTGGCATATATTCCTGACTTCCTCCTAATTCCAGTCCCAATTCCTTAACCAAAAGGGATTAATTTGTGCAAAAGCACATGAGTGGCAGCAAGAGAGAAAGGAAGAAGGATTGTACCTAATAGGATCAAATTGACATGCAAGCAGTGCTAAATTAAATAAGATCTAAAATTTATAGTTCCAAGTTTATTTTATGAGCAGAACCCAGATTTCAGCAATATATTGTTCCATAAAAGAGCATCAATAGAAGTTCTATAAGTGTAGAAACTTCATATATGGCAGCAAGAATGAAGTGGAGGATTGTGCATGTATGGCAGCAACGAAGGGGAAGGAGGTACCTAATAATCTTCTAAATCTTGGAGCTAATTCTGCATGCAAAGCTGGGAGGGCTGATCTGAAGCTGAAAGAAGCAATAGTTGAAAAATCTGGGTCTCCAACAGTTCAGAATCAGTAGCAGATTTCCAGCCAATTTGGAGAAAAAGAGCCCCTTCGGCTGGGATTTTAGGAGGAAGAATGGGAATAAAACATGGGGAAATGAAAAGGGAGAAAAGGGGGAAAGGAAAATGGAAATCAAATTTATAATCGACATGTATGACAGCAATAGAGGGAAGATCGGAGTGTACCTTGGAGATCTCCTAAATTGGAGGGAAACGATTGCATGCAACAGCTCCAAAGGCTGTCTGAAGGCTCCAGGAGAAAGCTCAACAGCTTCAGGCTGCTTTTTGGAGAATAACCGAGAATGGAATTGGGAATCAAGAGAGGGAGAGGAGAGGTTGCTCCCAACGGCTGGAATATGTAAGAGAGAGGGGGAGGTTCTTGGTGATATTTATAAGGAAGATGGAGCTTGGGGTGTAGCCACATGGAATGGAATCAAAAGCCACGTGGAGAAAAAAAAACACTCAACGGCAACCGCTGCTGCTTTAATCTGAATAATATATATATATATATATCTTTATTTTCCAATTTCTCTCTTATTTTAAAGTCATCCGCAATCGCGCGTCGGACCTCGGATTTTGACGCACAATATCTTGAATTGATCGTATCGGGACGACGATCAATTTGAGTATATTGTTGATATACTTCTGATCGGGTTTTGAATACCCGAAATTTTCGGATATGGTTTTTGTTTAGGGTTAAATTTTACAATTTAAAAATATCAAACGACCTCCGATTGACGAACGGTTGATTCTGTTGGTCTTATATCGTCGAATCAGATCTCATGACGGTCTCCGTTCGTTTCGTGATTTCCGAATTTACGTCGCGGCTTTTCGCGGCGCGCATTACGAAGCGACCGATTTTTGGTCGATTTTGTCCGAACGACTTTTGATTCACGATAAATTGATCCTTTTAAGTCATTTAATGTTGTCAGATAACTTTATTGGGTTAATCGGACCCTAATCGGGTCGGTTTCGGGTTTGGTTGAAAACCGGATGTTACAATTATAAAAACCTCAAAGGGAGTCTCGTCCTCGAGACTCGAGTCAAGGTCATTAGTTGTTCTTGTTTGGATTTTATATGGCCATAAAAACCTCAAAGGGTTTTGAACCCACAAAAACCTTAAAAGGAATAACGAGCCATATATTTATCATGTATCTAATTACAAAAGCTTGTTTTGATGCTTACATCAGAAAAGCTGCGGGTATCGTGCCCGCATGTCGGCTTCGGTCTCCCACGTCGCCTCTTTGTCGCCGTGTCGGTGCCACAAGACCTTGACCAATGAAATCTCCTTACTGCGAAGCTTCTTCACAGCACTGTCAAGTATCTGAACTGGCTTCTCCTCATAAGTCAGATCCGGTTCTACATCGAGATTCTCGTAACTGATAATATGTCGAGGGTCGTGGACATACTTCCTCAGATTGGATATGTGGAAAACATCATGAATAGCAGAAAGATGTGGAGGAAGGGCTACTCGGTATGCCACTTTCCCCACTCTAGCCAGAATCTCAAAAGGTCCAACATATCGCGGCGCCAACTTGCCACGAACACCGAATCTCTGCACTCCCTTCATGGGAGATACTCGTAAAAATACCCAATCTCCAACCTATAATTGATAGGAGTGTCATTAATATGAGATTAATTTGGACATATATATATGTCATAGATGAAGAAGAAATAATTAGGTTACCTGGAACTCTAAGTCTCTCCTCCGACGATCCTCATAGCTCTTCTGGCGGCTCTGTGCCGTCAGAAGCCTCCGTCTCACAAGATCAACAGCTCTCGCAGTCTCCTCCAAGAGATCCACGGAATATAAAGCATGATCACCTACCTCACGCCAACTGAGAGGTGTGAGGCATCTCCGCCCGTATAGGGCCTCGAATGGTGCCATGCCAATACTGGAGTGATAGCTGTTGTTGTACGTGAATTCCACCAAAGGCAAATGGTCCTTCCAGGACCCTTTCCACTCCAAAGTGCATGCGCGAAGTAGATCTTCAAGTGTCTGAATGGTGCGCTCACTCTGCCCGTCTGTCTGCGGATGATAAGCAGAACTCATCTTCAGCTCTGTCTGTAGTGCTGACATGAACTGATGCCAATAGTGAGATGTAAATCTCGAATCCCTGTCAGACACCACCTCTCGTGGTATACCATGCAGCCTGATAATGTTCTGCACATAGAGCTTGGCCAATCTGGATGGAGTGTAAGTCGTGTTGACAGGTATGAAATGGGCTGACTTGGTCAACCTATCAACAACGACCCATATGGAATCATGGCCACCTGGTGTCTTTGGCAGACCTGTGACAAAATCCATAGAAATGCTCTCCCACTTCCACTCAGGAATGGGGAGAGATTGTAGTAATCCTGGTGGTCTCTTGTGCTCAGCCTTGACCATCTGACAGGTCATGCATCTGCTAACATGTAGCGCCACATCGCGCTTCATTCCATCCCACCAGAAATGTCGACGCAGATCACGGTACATCTTCGTACTGCCTGGATGGATAGATAACCGTGAACTGTGTGCCTCATCGAGAATGTCTCTGCGAAGCTGCTCGTCATTGGGTACAACGACCCGTCCTGCCTTCCATAAAATAGACTCTGCTACGACAAAATCATCAACTTCGTCCTCGACAGTGCGCATGTATCTATCTCGGATCCAGGGATCGGTCTTCTGGCCTTCTACAATACGATCCCAAAGGCTGCTGTATCGAGGAGGCACGGCGGTAGAAATAGATGTGCTTTCCTGAGGATGCCAATCAATCAAAGCGGCAAGCGTATCCCATGTATATAGCCAATTTGCCGTACCATCAGCATGCGCTCTCCTGCTGAGTGCATCAGCCACCACGTTTCCCTTACCAGGATGGTAAGAGATCGTGCAATCATAATCCTTCAGTAGCTCGAGCCATCTGCGCTGCCTCATGTTCAGCTCCTTCTGATCAAAGATGTACTTCAGACTCTTGTGATCTGTGAAAATCTCGAAATTTACCCCATATAGGTAGTGACGCCAGATCTTCAAGGCGAAGACAACTGCCGCCAACTCCAAGTCATGTGTGGGGTAGTTCCGCTCGTGTGGTCTCAACTGTCGTGATGCGTAAGCAATCACCTGTCCTCTCTGCATCAACACTGCTCCTAGACCTTCTCCAGATGCATCCGTGTAGACTGCATAGTCCTGAGTGCCTGAAGGAAGAGCGAGAATAGGCGCTGTAGTCAACCTCTCCTTCAGTGTCTGGAAGGCCTGCTCACATGAATCGTCCCAAATGAATGGAACTCCCTTCTGCGTCAGTCGTGTCAGAGGACGAACGATGCGGGAAAATCCGTTGACAAAGCGTCTGTAATAGCCCGCTAGCCCGAGGAAGCTCCGAATCTGTGTAACTGTCTTGGGTTGCTCCCAAGACATGACTGCCTCAATCTTTGCAGGATCAACCGCGATACCTGCCCCAGAAATGATATGCCCGAGAAAAGAGACCTGGGATAACCAGAACTCACACTTGCTCAACTTGGCATATAGCTTGTGCTCCCGTAATGTATCTAAGACGATTCGTAGATTATTAGCATGATCCCCTTCATTCCGTGAATAGATGAGCACATCATCGATGAACACCACTACAAACTTGTCCAAGTATGGACGGAAGATACGGTTCATCATATCCATGAAAGCCGCAGGTGCTTTGGTGAGTCCAAACGGCATCACCACAAGCTCGTAGTGTCCATAGCGTGTCCTGAAAGCAGTTTTCGAAATATCAGACTCTCGAATTCTCAGCTGATGGTTGCCTGAGCGAAGGTCGATCTTCGATAAAATCGAAGATCCCTGGAGTTGGTCAAACAAATCATCGATGCGTGGCGAAGGATAACAGTTCGTCACCGTTCTCTTGTTCAGCTGCCTGTAATCAATGCACAGTTTCATGGATCCATCCTTTTTCTTGACAAATAAAACCGGAGCACCCCAAGGTGAAGTGCTCGGTCTCACGAATCCCAAATCAAGCAACTCCTGCAACTGCACCTTCAGCTCACGCAACTCAGCTGGTGTCATACGGTAAGGAGCCATCGAGATCGGTTGTGTATCTGGTAGTAATGTAATCTCGAACTCGATCTCTCTCTCAGGAGGTAGTCCTGGTAGCTCATCAGGAAAAATATCTGGGTATTATGATACTATTCGAATGTCCTGTATCATCGGCTCCTGATTAGATACCTCCCGAACAATTGCATGGTATGAATCGCAACCCGGATCAACAAGTCGATGTGCTCGCAACACTGAAATGTACTCCATGGTGGAGTCATATATAATACCCTCAAAAGTGAACTCGGGTAGATCTGGAATTCTGAAGACAACTGTCTTCCTAAAGCAATCAACAAGTGCATGATGAGCAGATTATCAATCCATGCCTAAAATTAAGTCGAACTCATCAAGCTGTAAAAGTAGACCATCTGCGATCATCGCGTGACCGCCAATCAGTACGGACAAGTGCCTGACTATCAGAGAAATGACAAACAACTGGTCGTTTGGCCCTCGGATGTGATATGGAGAAGAGAGAGTCTCTGCGACTCTGCTTAAAGAAACTAGTAGTCTCAAAGCTAGAAAAGAATGCGTCACGCTAGAATTAAGTAGATCATGAAAAGGTTGACAAGAGTAGTCAGTATGTGTACTAGTTGGTTAGTCATCTCCTGGTCTGGTCGGGATGACATGGCTCTGCATGAGAATCATTTTTAGTCATAAAATCGATGGTTCGCAGATAATATGATATATGCTTTTCTCTTCTTGGGATATAATATGAAAGTTAATGAAATTGGTGACAACTGTGGTATTTGAATATGAATGTCATATTTCCCTTCTGGGACTCACGACAAGTCGGAAGACTGTCTCTATCTGAGAACTTAATGCGATCGGAATTGTAATACTGCGAATGTGCGTATCGGGGTACCACTGCTCTGATACCAAACTTGTAGACCCCCAAGGATCCGGGTACCCGTTTACACACATTTCGCGTTATAACATTCATTCGCATGAGATCGCAGGAGTTATAGAAAAGCAGGGAAATTTTTCGCGCGGATAATTTTCCACATGACATTCACAATCATAACCACAAGTTAATAGAGACAATTGGCACCAACTTCTTATTTCATTAACTTCCATATTTTCTACAACATGTAGGAAATCTGACAGTACATACAATATCCCAAAAATCTGACTGAAGAGAAAGAAACATAATACATTATAAACCGAACAAAAACTGACACAAAATACCATACCGTTGAGTATAGATCCTTTCTCCTGTAACCATGAAAAGCTACTGATCAGCAGGCTGTGTTTGCCTGCCAAACATGTTAGGAAGAAAAGGCGTCAGCGGTTGCTAATACCTCCCAAAAACTTATAAAATAACAGGCATTTATTTTCAAAAGAAAGCAAGTAGAAAGGCGAGAACAACTCAAATTAAAATTTATTCTACTTGCAATTGTAAAAGGTTTCCAAATTTCTAGTAAGCACCTCTCATGATCAGCCATTATCCCAATATTTCCCAAATGAGCAAATCTCTATGGTAATTAATTGATCATAAGTATGTATATTTTATTCTCATATTACTTAGAGATCATATTTGTAGATTTTGATGATGGGAATAATGAGATAAGAAGATATAATGATTTATTAAATTCTTAAGTCTAGTGGATAGTCTGTGGTCTTGGTTCGTGTGAAACCTCACACTATGACTCTAAGACTTGGGAAAAGTCTTAGGGTTGGGGTGCCTCCGTAGGCATGCGGTGTTGTATAATGCATCCTAACAAAGTTCCCAACACGTCCACTAGCTTATTAAGATTTCGAATTTAGATTATAGTCACTTCCATTTACTTAACTTAACTGTGATCTTTATAGGGATTTCAAAACTGATTATAGTCACTTCTAATCATCTCAATTTTAATTGTGATTTCCTCCAAACCTTGACTATAACTTTCTCTGATGTAACTCTCGATGATGTAGATATAGATGTCGATGTGGATGATCTCGATGTAGAATCGCCAAGTCTGTTGGCGAAAGAAAAACTCAAGCGGTGAAGAAGCCAACAAAAGGGCTCTTCCGTCTCGCCCCCTACTTGGAAGGACGGTCCAATAGAGGGATAGGTCTACTCCCAAACTACGCCACTGAGACGGGTGAGAGGGACTTCCCGTGAAAAGTCACTCTAGAAAACAGCCCGACCGGTAACGGGCAACCGAGCTCGTACGTAAAACTGAAAAACCAGGATCCCCCGCCTGGGTATCCTAAAACAGGGTCAGCGGAACTGGTCTAAAATCGGGATCCCAACGAGGCGTAAAAACACTGCGAGCTCGCGTAAAAACCGAAAGAGGATTGGGATCCTAGACCCGCGCACTTGGCGGCCGCTGCCCAAACTGGGCTTCCTATTCTTCCGCCCAGTTGAGGGTCACCGCACCCTCGCACGGTCATGTGTAAAGGTCACTATGACCGGCACAATTAAATGGCTTCCCTGAGTCACAAATTTTATGGATGCACTCAATTCACATTCCGTGAGTAAAAATTGATATTAATGATGATAAGAAAAAGTCTTCTGAAACGGTAAGTGGTTTGACACATCTAACCATTTTAGACCACTGAGAAATCCCGACTTCTTTGAGATACTACACTGAAATAAGAGATGATGTTTATCACATATGCCTTTGATCCCATGTTTAAAGAGGTTTGAGATACAAATTCTAAACATGATGTGATGAAGGGACTCTATAATGATGAATTCAATGGCTCTATCTTGCAGCAGGGAGGATTTTGCTTGTTAAAGATGAGCAGTAGAAGGGTGTTTCCAAAGAATTTCGGCTGCTGGACAAGAGCTCCAAAAGCTTGCAGAGTAGCAGCTCCCGTTGCCGTTGAACACAACAGCAGGAGCTGTTCTAGCAGTGGTAGTTGTTGTTTCAGATCTGACAACAGCTCTTGCTTTTTGGGGTCATCTAGTAATAGATGCTTCAGCTTCAACCCCAGAAGGGAAAATTGTTTCTTTGGAGGAGAATTATGGGGAAAAAAATCCAGGTACAATCCCTCAATCCCATCTCTTGCTGCCATGCATGTCATATTACCTCCCTTTTGTTGCCCTCTATGAAACTACTTTCACAATTGGTTGATGAATCTGGGAATGTTCTGATTATTGGAATTATTTAAAGATGATACATGTAACCTGATTCTACGTTGCATGTGTTAGCATCTCCTGATTTGATTTGACTATTAAGAATCTGATTTACATAAATCTCACAATCTGTTTGTAGAGAAATAAATGAATCACAGAGTGGTTTACATCAGTCTATCAATTATATATACACCCTGTTTAGATATGGATATTATGTGCATATCCACCAATATCCTATTGCATTTCAAACAAATAATTAGGCCTGATATGCAAATTTCAGAATAGGATCTGCAAGCGTATACATTAAACCTATTTGCAGATATGCTATGACCTAATCCTATTAATTTATGCTTAAAAGTTTGAGGGAGTTGAATTATAAATTGATATCCTAGAGTGTCTATGCTTATGTTTATTCAATACTTCAATACCATGCATAGCAATACTTATAAATATAGGATAATAGTTATCAGCGCACCGCATTAAACTCAACCAGAAATGTTTTTTTTTCCAGAATATTCATCAAGTTATTGGTTGAACATCATATCCCTGTTAAAAATGTCAAATGATATATTATTTTGATAACTATAAAAATTATTTTTATACTATTCTGGAAGTTTAGAATTTCGGTTACCTGATTGTAGAGTCCGAAATGGTCCATTAATAATTAGTTCATCCATATGAACATTGTTTCCAAAAGAAAATATTGCGCACTTAATCTACAGTATGCACGTTTTCTTCCTTTATATGTCCAATTCTTATTCATATCAAACAATTAAACCATAGCTTATTTTATTTTTAAGTAAGAGACTGTATATTAGTTAATTCTTCCTAAGAGAATCTCCTAGCTTGTTGAATGTTTAATCCACATTATGTGCGTACTGGTGTATGTATAATAAGGAAATGAGATAAGATTAGACTTTGATATGATCAAGCTACTTATTAGACAACTCGATCAAGAGTCGTATAAATCGTATGCCATCTTCATTGACCTAGACAAGAAATCATAACTTAGGCAGCTTTTATTCTTGACCATGATGGATATGGTCTCGGTTGCAATCTCTTTTTAATCAAGACCCTTATCCTGTTGTTTAGGATTTTGCTGGCTCTTAGTCTTATTGGGAATATAAGTGAAAGATAGAAACCTTATACACTGCTTAATATCAAATATCAAATAAAAAGAAAGGAACATAGATGAGTAGCTTCTAATCACATTGTAGAAATAATAACCTATAATTAAGTCTGACCTTCTCCGTGATTTAATTCTTTAAGAATACTCTATTATTTATAAATCATTATTAACAGAAGGCCTAAATCTGTACGGTCAGACTACGGAAAGGATTGAGAACGAATTGAGTAATCAAGAAAGTGAGAATATCGGGAATATGTGATGACTAATATATATGCCGGCCATGGTGACCTTTACACCTGACCGTGCGAGGGCGCGGTGACCCTCAACTGGGCGGAGGAAAGGAAGCCCAGTTTGGGCAGCGGCCGCCAAGTGCGCGGGTCTAGGATCCCAGTCCCTTTTCGGTTTTTACGCGAGCTCGCAGTGTTTTTACGCCTCGTTGGGATCCCGACTTTAGACCTTTCCGCTGACCCTGTTTTAGGATACCCAGGTGGGGGATCCTGGTTTTTCAGCTTTACGTACGAGCTCGGTTGCCCGTACTAGTCGGGCTGTTTTTCTAGAGCGACTTTTCTAGGGAGTCTCTCTCACCCGTCTCAGTGGCGTAGTTGGAGAATAGACCTATCCCTCTATTGGACCGCACTTCCAATTAGAGGGCGAGACGGAAGAGCCATTTGTAGGCTTCTTCACCGCTTGAGCTTACTTCGCCAACAGACTGGCGATTCTATATCTAGATCATCCATATCTACATCTACATCATCTGGAGTTATATCTGAAACATCGGAATTAAGAATTTGAGAAGTTACGATCAAAAGTTAGGGTTACTAGGAAATGACTACTCTCTCTACCCAATAATTTAGATAAATTAATAAGATCTTTCCAATCATAACTTTTCCATTATCACTCACCAACGTGATCTCTGAATAAGAATAATATATGTGCTCACACTCAGACACTCATGAATACTCAAGTACTATAAAATATGTCACATGTGGGAAATGCTGGGGTATGGGACAAACATTTGAGATGCTTACAAGTAACCTGAAAAACCGTTTTCATTTGCAAGTAGAATTAAATCTCAATCTGAGTTGTTCTCGCCTTTCTGCTTGTTGCTTTTGAAAATAATGAATGCCTGTTATTTTATATAAGTTTTTGGGAGGTACCAGCAACCGCTGACGTCTTTTCTTTCCTAACATGTTTGGCAGGCAAACAGCCTGCAACTCAGTAGCTATACATGCTTCCTGGAGACAGAGTTTATACCCGACGGTATGAATTACTTTGTCTCAGTTTTTGTTCAGATAATGATGTAAATGTTATCTCTTTTGTATCACCCTTTGGGATATATGTTGAAAATGGAAGATCCTTGTACATGTTGAAAACTAATATGAATATTAATGAAAAGAATTTTGGTGCCATATTGTCTCTTTTACTTGTGGTCATGTATTGAGAATGAATGTCATAGTTGCGAGAAAAATTTTTCCCTGTATTTTTGCGACTTGTGCGATTAAACATGAATGATATCTTGCGAATTGCGCGTAAACGGGTACCCGGATCCTGAGGGGTTGACAATATGGAAAGCTCCTTTGTGCAGTAAAGTGGACAAGAATCTGCAATCCACACAATCATAAGCCTTGGAAAAGTTAACCTTCTATACCATGACCTGCTTATGCTTCCTTTTCCAGTCCAACACCATCCTAGAGGCAAAGACTAATCCATGTGTCATCTGTCAACCTGGAACAAACGTTGTCTACTCAGGGATATAATAGATTCCATGACAACGTGAAGGTGATTGGACAAAACCTTCATGATGATCAAATAAACCGCATTAGATAGCATAATCGACTGATGTCCTCAACTCTTGAGCTGACATCCTTCTTCAGGAGCATGAATAGGAAAGCCTTGTTAAGATGTTCAAAATCAAAGTTGCTCGTTCGGAATTCCTATAGCACTGCCAACATACCATTATGTAGGCAATCTTGAAATTCCCAAAAGACCCTTACTGGGGATCTGACCTTGGGGTACCATCCAGATTGAGTTGAAACAACACCTCCCGTACCTCTTGCGTTGTAAAATAAGTAACTAACATGTTTGCTTGATCTTGCGATATGTGCTTCACACCCTACTGCTAGCCCCAACCTTTACGGCTTTGTCTTCATATTAGAGAATGAAAGTAGGCTCCACGAGCGCACCCACTTCCCGATCTCCAAGAATGTGTGCACCATTCACCCAAATTAAATGAATATAGTTCCTACGCATCCTTTCATTGGCCATGGTATGGAAGAATCTTGTGTTAGTAATGACCTTTTAACCAACGCTGCCTTGATTTATGTTTCCATTTCGCCTATGTCTTTCTGTCTGGATGGAGATAGACAATGCAATCTACTATCAACCTCTTCAAGTGTCAAAACCCTATTGTTTTGGATCCTATCAAGGAAGATCACCTTATCCTATGCATAGTTCCTTATAGTGTGTCAGTGTGTGCAGACTCTTGTTATTTGTCATCAAGAAGCATCTGAGATCTCCCTAGTTTTATAACCATCTGAATTCTAACGGACCCGTTTGAGTGACAATTCCTCCAGGAGTCGTCTACCACAACTTCGAATCCCTCTTCAGGCAACCATGAGCATTCAAATTGAAAAAGGATCTAGGCAGAATGCCCTCACTAGATGTTCATATCAAAGAAGTGTGGTCCAAGTGTGCATGAGGGAGTGCCCATACCCTCACCAGGGGGAACAAGTGCATCACCTTAGTATTCACTAGGAAGCAATCAATATGTGATCACAACCCAGAGTTCCTCCATATTTAGTGACACCCTGCATCATCGAAGATCTCCATCTCCAACTCCAAAATCAAACTAAAAAATGCTTCGGATCCCATGTCACAACCTCTATCCATTATTGGCATGTCATCCTGACACAATGTAACATTGACGTCACCTCCTACGATTCATGTGTCTAACAGGAACGTCTAACGGGCGATGTAAAGTTCATCAAGTAGCTCTAACATGTTTGTCTTATTAGTTGATCCGTAAACATTAGTGAATATAATGCTACAATCATCATCCTTTCGACTTAGATGAACTGAAATCGACTGTTGGCCTCGGCTTTCTATCTCCCCTAAAGAAAAAACAATATCCATTCTATCATATCACCATCCCTCCTGAAGCTCCCTGAAACTCTGTCGCTCGAAATTCAGTAATCAAGTTCCCTCCGATCTCTCGCCAATCATCGTCTACGGTGTGAGTAATCTTAGCTTCTTGTAGCATAGCAATATCCATTTTTTGAGTCCCTCAATAGCTCCTGTACAACTACTCTTTATCTGACTGGCCAAGTCCTCTAACATTCCAAGTTAACACGTTCCTTCGGAAACCAAACTGACCCAGATCGTGGAACCACTCCCACACATTCGACCAAGATTTTACCAAAAGGTTCTTTATGAGCTAGGTATACTGCGAGACCTTTGGCAAACCAATCCGCAACCACCCCCGACCACCTTTTACCACCTTAATCTCTTATGGGTGCAACATAGTCACTCTTCTCAATTTCTTGTAGAGTAACCCATACCTCGTCTTCATCTACAGAGGCATTCGCCGAAGATTGTGAGGGTAAGAGTGCATGTGCGCCTTCCTCATGCAGTCATGCCCTTGACGGTCAGAGACCTAATCCCTTGGCGAGAATCTTCTTCCTCTAACCTAGAAATTAGTGCCTGCTGGATCTAAATATTTATGAGAGGTAGGTTGTCGAGCAGTTTGCATACTTGGCGAAACAAGTAGATTGTAGTTGCTAGCTTTAATAAAGAGGTAGAATACATTGCTATGGCATATACCAGTTGCAATATTACTTACCTTGTCTTCTTGGAGAACTTGGAATTGTAGTTATTGTATACTAAGTCTGCCACTAATGTTTTGAATTTTATTTTTATAAGTGCACTGAACACATCAAAGTCAATAACCATTTCATATATGATGTCATGTAGGGATTGAAGGAAGGGAAGGAAATGGAGAGCGCGTCGCTTGGTGCCTCGGGGTCAGGAGCGGGAGATCGGGGCGTGGCTCCCCTGCCCCACGCGTCGGTGTCTGGTCTTCCCCGACCGCCGTGCTGGGATCGGATGATCCAGGGCGTGGTCAGTAGATGTGGGGGAAGGATCATGCGCTACGGGGGGGGGGGACTTCGATTGGGTCGTTCGTGGGAATCTGAGGGAAATGAGAGAGATGTAATCGTGGGTAGGGGGCTCTTTCTGCCCGCCACTGGTGCTACAGGTGCGGTTTGTTGGGCCACCTCGCGAGATGGTGTTCCCTGGAGCGACCAGTCTGCTATGGATGTCGAGCCGAGGGGCACATCCACAGGGATTGCCCGTTTCCTGTCCCAAGTCGGCCTAGGGTGATGGAGTGGGCGTTGCTGGCATGGAGGTCGAGGGGGTCCAGCGGGACCCCGTTGATGGTGTTCTCATGTGCCGAGGGAACCAACGATGAGTTGCCGAAGGTGATGGAAATCCTTGAACTCGATCGCTCGGTGGCTGTGGAGAGGACGGGGTATGGCTATCCGATGGCGTGTTGTGCATCAGGGGATGGAGGGAGCAGAGATGCAGGAATTCCTCTCCAAGGAGAGTGCTTTGTTCCCGCCATCGGTGGTTTGGCGCCGACCCCGTCTACATGACGGGGCTTTGGCTGCGGCTCGATGTGGTGAGTGGAGATTGAGGGGATGCAGATTCGTTGCAGGAACTTGGAAACTGTTCGCTCGGTGCTGAGCGAGTTTGTCAAGGTGGAGGCTATTCTGCAATCAGGGCTTAGACCTGGTGAGGGTGGAATCTGATTGCTTCGATCTCGATCAATGGCTGCTCAATTCTGCCAGTGAAGGTGTTTCGGGGTGGACGTATGAGATTTCATCTTCGGCTCGCTCGGGTGGAGGTGCCTCCCCTGGAGTGGGGCGCAAGGTGGATGGTTGGGCGAGGTTCAGATGCGGTGGCTCAATTTTCGGCGATGGTTAAGATCCCGAGGGAAACATGAGAGGTGGTGGGCCATCCCGTGCCTCCGCGGGAAGGTGAAGCGACGTTTGCGGTGATCGTTCGGATTCTGACGGACAGGCTGGCATTTCAAATTTGAACTTAATGGTGGAGGAACCGGGTCCGACTGAACCGATTAGGGATCCGATTGAGTTCCTGCCCGAGACTTGCAGTTCCATCCCGATTTTCGATTTTGGTTCGGCTCATGGTGGCTCTTGGACTTCTGAAGGGAGCTTCTTTGGGTGTTCCTGTGGGGGAAAGAGGTGCAGATCCTCATGCCTGGGGGTGCACCTCCCGCGGGCACGACTGTTGTTTCTGGGTCTTTGGTTGTCCCTGTGCTGTTGGGGGGGCAGGGGATACTTGCTGCTGGGGATTGCTCTTCCCGTGGTGGGCCATAGGGGCCCATTGGGGCTATTGCTGGTGGACCCACGGCTCTGCGCTCAGGGTCCCCGTCACTCCATACTCGCCATTTCACTATCCTTCCTCGGGGTTGCTGTGATGGGAGCCCAACAGAGGTCCTCCCTTGCCTCTGTTGGGCTCCAATCAGATTGCCCTGTGGAGTGTTGCTTTTCTTCTCCAGATGTGGGATGGTGCTCTGGGGTTGGAGGCAATGGTGCGGAGTTCCTAAGTGGGGATGATCAACAATGCCTTGAGTTGGTTCCGAGTGCGGCTACCTTGTCCAGGAGTAGTAAGATGGTGCAGTGCATTGTTGCGGCGGAGCGAAGGCGAAGGGATCAACACCTGTCAGTGGGGGCAGATGGCAAGAAGGTGCGGAATGACCCGTTCCTGCTATCCATGCGCAAGAGAAGGAAACCTGAGGCCTTCATGTGGTTGTGCGTGAGATGGAGGACACGGGAGAGTGCCTCGTCCCCTGCAAGGCAGAGGTTGCAGATGGAGATTCGGAGCAATATGGCTCACCGGTTGACATTCACGTGCGGGTTGCGAAATGTCTTGGGTATCCTTACCCAACAGAAACCTTCCAAGTGGGTCCAAATGAAGCTAATCTTGTGGAATGTGAGGGGGTTGGGGGACAGGGAAAAGAGGAGTGTGGTATGTGAGCTTCTGGGTTCATGGGGGTGCATACGTGGTCTTCTTGCAGGAATCAAAGTTGACAAGGTGCAATTCTATGGTTTGAAGGTCGGTGGGCAGTTCTAAGTTTTCCGAATTTAGAGCAGTTAATGCTGTAGGTAGCGCTGGTGGCTTGATTCTGGCATGGGATGGAGAGTTGTTCTCAGTTGTTGATGAGTATGTTGGCGCCATATCTATTTCGGTGCTGCTTGAATGCAGATCATGGGACGAAAGAGTTTTGGTTACCTTAGTGTATGGGACGCCTGGAGGTGGACGCTGTGATGATCTGTGGGAGGAGCTGTGGACAACCAAGAGGAGGTTAACGAGCACCCCTTGGGTGGTCAGTGGGGACTTCAATGTGACTTTGTTTGCTTCGGATCGACTGGGTGATCAAAGTGGAAAAGACCCTGGTTCGGATGGATTTGGGATTGTGTGTGATACATGGCTATGCAATTTGTGGATGTCGGTAACAGGAAGTTCACGTGGCGGGAGGCGTCCTCGAGATCAAGGTTGGACAGATTCCTGGTTTCTGCGGAGGTTCTGGAGAGGTTTCCCCTTGCCATGGCCTCCAATTTCAGCGAAATTCGGTCGAATTTCTGTCGAATATCGATATCCTGTCGAAATCGAAATTCCACCGAAATGGCCGAAATGACCGAAATATCGGGGCCCTAGTACAAAAAATGACCGAAATGACCGAAATTTCGGTCAAATTTCGACCAAAATTCCGTTTTGGTCGGTCACCGAAATGGTGACTGAAATCGATATTTAGGGCCTTGCCTTGCTGTGGCTAGGGTGCTTCCTAGATTGCGGTCTGATCATACGGCAATTTGTTGGGATTCGGGTGGGGGGGTGATCCCTAGATCGATGTTCGGATTCGAGAAATCTTGTCTCCTGGACGACGGCTTCAGAGAGCTCGTCTCTCAGTTCTGGGGCTCCCTGCATGTGGAGGGCTCGACGACGCAACGATTGGCTTTGAAACTAAAGCTATTGCGGGAACGATTGATGATTCATAAATAGGAACCGAGAAAACGCGGAATGGAGAGCGTGAGCTGGCGATGGCAGAGATTGCAAGACTAGATGGAGTGGGATGACTCTCGTATCCTAAGCAGTGAGGAGGCACTTTTGCGGGATGCGTCGCATCCAGTGGTGATAGAGGAAGACAAGTGGAGAGATGTGGAGTGGCGCCAGCGGTCTAGACAGCGGTGGACAAAGGAGGGAGATGTGAACACTCGCTTCTTCCATGCTGTGGCGGGTGGAAGGAGGCGTAATATGATTCGTGAACTCAGGACGAGCGAAGCTATGGTTTTTGGTGATTGGGAGATTGGGAAGGCGCTGGTGGACCATTTTCGGAGTTTCAGCAGACATCTACCGTCGTCTGAGGCTACGTGGTCTGGGAGGGGTGCCCGGGTTCTGAGCGACGAGCAACGGTTGGCACTTGTAAAGGAGTTTTCGAGAATGGAGGTTCGTGAAGCGGTCTTCCATCTGAAAGTTGATGGTTGTTCGGGATCAGATGGCTTTCCGGTCTCTTTCTTTAGGGAGTTTTGTGTTGTGCTGGAGAATGTTGTCATGGCCAAGCTGTGTGAATTTAGAAGGGAGAACAAGGGACTGGAAAAGTTTAACAAGGCGTTGCTATTCTTGCTACCGAAGAGGGAGGGGACTGCCAGAGTGGAGGATTATCATCCCATTTCCCTGTCGAATGCTATTTACCTTATTCTGGCAAAGGTGTTGACAATCCGTCTGCGTGCTGTGTTGGATGACCTTGTCCTTCCTCAGCAATCTGATTTTATTCCTGGGCGCCAGCTTCTTGATGTCGTGGTGATAGCAGTAGAAATGGCGAGAGACTGGGAACACAAGGGGACCAAGGGATTTCTCTGGAAGGTTGACTTTTCGAAGGCTTATGACAGTGTATGCTGGAGCTTCATTTAGGCCTCCCTAGTACGGAGAGGTTTCCCGTAAGTATGGATTGATTGGATGAAGAGATGTGTCATTACCACTTCGTTGTTGGTTCTGGTGAATGGGAAACAGGAGGGTGGCTTCTTCCAGCTGCAGAGAGGTGTGCGACAGGGGTGTCCACTGGCTCCTTTAATGTTTGTTCTGACGGCAGACGCGTTGGCGATCATGACCGGGTTGGCGGCGGAGGGTGGCTTCTTTAGAGGGTACTCCAGGGGCGGTCTATCTATGCCTCTTCTTTAGTATGCGGATGACACATTGTTCTTTATGGAGGGTGGGATGGAGGAATGCAAAGCTGCGAAGGCGGTGCTCGATATCTTTGGTGATCTCTCGGGACTGAGGGTGAATGTTGCGAAATCAACATTTGTGACCTTTAATATGATGACTGAGGATGCTGAGACTTGTGTTGTGATTCTCGATACGCAGTTGAGGTCCTTGACTATCACTTATCTAGGTTTGCCTCTTTTGACGGGTAGATTGCGCCAGATTGATTGGTTACCTCTGGTGGAGAAGCTTGAGAGGAAGCTGTCCGACTGGAATGCAACGTTTCTGTCTAAGGGAGGGCGCTTGGTCCTGACTAGGGCGGTTCTGTCTGCCATTCTAGTCTTCTTCATGTCTACGAGGGCCCTGCCTACGGGCATCCGGTCCAGGTTGGAATCTCTGATGAGTTGTTTCTTCTGGTCGTCTTCGTATGGGGACAAAGTACTACATATGGTTGATTGGTCATCGGTTTCTACCCCAACTAAAGAGGGTGGCTTTGGGGTTCTGAAACTGGGAGATATGATTGGGGCATTGTTGGCGAAGTGGGTTGTTAAGATCTGGGGCCCTGGAACAGATCTGTGCTCCACTCTGATCAGGTCAATCTATGGTGTTTCTTGCTCCTTGTCAGTTCGCGCAGCGGGAGGGGGTTCTTCATCTTTGTTTTGGAAAGGGGTTTGCTCGGTCCTGCCGGATCTGGTGGATCACTTGCGCCCGGTGCTTGGGGTGGTCGTAATTTTCGCTTCCGATAGGACAACTGGACGAACAGGGGTGCTCTTTGCGATCTATTTCCAAGGTTATATGCGCTGGCGACGGATAAGGAGAGCAACATGGCTGAGATGTGGATGAATGGCTCCTGGTCTCCTACCTTTGTTGCCGAGTTATCTAACCAGAGGGCGGAAGATTTTTTGGGTTTGTCGGATCGACTGTGCAATCGGGCGGGGCCAATGAAGGGGCGTGATTCGTGGAAGTGGCGTGATGGCCACTTTTTGGTTTGGAAGGCTTATGGTTTGCTGGTGGCTCGTCCATCCAATGTGGAATCCTTGATCTCTAGGGACTGCGCAATGATCTGGTCTTAGAAGGTTCCGTCAAGGTTAAAAGTGTTTTTGTGGCTTCTGAGAAGAGAGCGGGTGTTGACGGCGGCGAGGACAATGAGGCTCTTCCCTGGGAGCATGGATATGTGCAGTAGGTGTGGGGTATCACAGGAGGACGTGGATCATTTATTTTTTCAGTGCCCTGGCTCAGTTGAAGTTGGCAAAAACTATCGGGTTTCTGGCCTTAACTTCGCTAGCAAAGATAGGTTCTGGGCTTCGTACAGAAGGTGGGCATGATCTGAGCTATGAAGACAGAAGATTTGTGCGGCGGTCTGCTGCATCTAGTTGAACAGAAATAGTGTGATTTTTGAGGGGTCTAAATTTTATCCTGAAAATGTACTTGGGCATGCTGGGGCCCTCTTAGATTCCTGACAGGTGTAATTCTCTATTTTATTATTAATATATTTTTTTGGATGGCCCTTTCAAGGAGGCCCATTCCGTTTTCTCAAAAAAAAATGATGTCATGAGGGGTAGGGAAAGCAACTACAACATTTATTTCCACAAAGCTCCAATTAGAAGACATCTTCATTAAGGAACTTTGCAAGAAGTATCATCATTTCCTTATATTCAAGTTGAACATGATCGATATCTATGTTCCTACGTAAGTGGCGAGTTTTAAAGTTTACATATCTAATGTTTTTTTTGCTTTTTTATTGGACCACTTATATAAGTTTCCTTGTTACTCTAGTTGCCTCTTCTTTCACAAAAGAACACTAGGGTTCTTCGGCCAATAAGGCATTCTATTATGCTCTATTCCTCCATCATAACTTCGGCATAACTTGCCTCTACAAGGTCTGAGGACAACAGGGAGGTCGTCCCTTGGAAGAATGATGCAATATACTTCACATCATAATCAATTGACCTAGATGTCATTAGAGTGTTTTCCTATCCATCTTCTTCCTGTATCTATGTACTTGAACCCATGCAAGGATCCAAGCTTACTATCCTCGTCCTTGGTTGTTGGGCCTTACAGCCCAAGCTCAAGGAGATTCATCTTGGTGTCGTGAGGAGATTTCCCATTTCATCAAAGGAGTGGTTCTCTCTCTTATGTATATGGGGACCTTAAAGTTCAAGGTGGAAGGGAAATGCAGGTGGCAGAATTTAAATTTTATAGGAGGCCATAAGATTGCAACTAATGGGCAGGGACTATGAAAAATGCCATGCCTCCAAATGTATGTTTCTTTAATCAATGAGTCTCGAATCGGAGTAAATTGTCATATTTGTGATATTTTTTAAAAAGAAGGTTGAGCTTCATTATTCAACAAACACAGATTTTTTTAGTGAAGCTACGAAACAAATCACACTACAAAACAAATAATCCTTTTGTACAAATAATATATTAGAAATAAATATATTATGCACCGAGATTAAAACTTACCACTCCCCATTTGAAAGAAACGGAAGAATATGTGGAAAACATAGAGTGATATTCACCGATAACTGCAATGAATAGGTTAAAATCATTGCGTTAAAAATAATGCTTAGAACATGTTTCCTAAAAAAAAATGCTCAGTTGAAATCATTTCATATTCATTCATTTTTTCATAGTTTTACTAGGAAAGTTCTGCCTAAACACGTAAAGCAACATCCCATTAACATAGTACAATAACATTGACATGATTGGCATTGGCAATCCCATCCGATTCCGAAGTTAGGGTTTCTCTTCATGTTTCCGGAGAAGGCCCCAGGGTTTTATTTATGAATACAGCCTTAGAAAATTACAAACACTATAAAATTACAAACACTGCCATGCTAACACACATAAACTGTGTTTTTAACCTTCTAAACATGCAATTATAAATCCCATCCATAACATGAGTTTGGTCAGAACCAATCTAATATAAGTGAGGACTTCATTGGTGAAGCGTCACTCATCTGACCAATAGAAGAAACATGCTGAACGTCAAATACTCCTGTTCGAACCCTCTCATGAACAATCTAATTGATAGAGTACACATCTGACCAATATATGCACTGAACCATATCTCAAAAGCTACTGCATTTTTAATAAGTAGATAGAGTACACAAAAAGTGCCGGGGATAAGTAGAAATATGAATAAAAGCATGAAACAAACAATAAATATGCAACGGGATTAATAAATACCTATTATCCATGTAATAACAAAGTCAAACCGATTTTGACCTTCCATCCAGTATTTACTCAGACAACAGAAAATATTTTTAATGCCATTTCCACAACATAAACCCAGCCTGCAGAAAAAAATATTATCATTTTATTAAATATAATGTTTATATTACTCTATAAAAAACTCTCGTGAGGAGATTGTATCAAATTGAAGCCAATTTAATCAAGTACCAAACCTAACTGAAGCAGAATGAATCCTGCAAGCTAAATCGATGATAAGCTTAGCTTAACATTATGGAGAGATTATTAACTGAAACATTCCCTATCTAGACAATAGTAGAGTGAGGGCATACAAATTCACAGATAAAATCAATTTTTGGTCTTACCCTTTGAATCTGTGATATTCAATCCATATTAAACTAGAGGAACTAACGCCGGAGGAATGACAAATCACTGAATCATAAACCTTTACTGGAAGGGTAAAGAATACTTCGACCTCACAAAAACATAAAATGTCCAATTTTCTTACTTAACTCATATGCTGCTAGCACAAAAAAACAGTCAGCTTAATGGAAACTACGGGAATACAGCTTGGCTTGACATCCCACAAAAATATAAAATATCCAATTTTTTTTACTAAAACTCATTGGCAACTATCAGGAAAACAAGTCAGCTTAATGTAAACTATTGGGAGGCAAATTCCTAATAATGTAATTGAAAAACTTTATTTTTCAACTAAACCAACCAATTTTTTTCTGTCAAGAATTTATGCGCTATAGCGTAATGCATACTTTCTATGAGTCAAATTCCTAAGTAGTACCTGGGTATTACTTAAATACTCAGGTTCTACGAATTGTTTTTTTTTACTCAAAAACTACAGAGGTGTCGCATGTTGAACATGCGACACCTCTTAAGTTTTTTTTTACCCAGGAACTACGTATGTGTCGCATGTTGGATATGCGCTATACATAACGCATATTCAATATGTGATATCGAGCCTAAATAAGCCCCGCGCCCAGCGGCCTTGCCATTTCCCAGCCCTTGCGCCCCGTGCCCTTCCTTCTCCAGCACCCCAGCCACCCCCGACGCCCACTTCAGCACCCGCCTCCTGTGATCTCCTCCTCTCTCAAAAACGCCCGTTTTGGTCACTCCTAGCCCCGCGGAACACTCCTTTTCCGTGGTTTCACTGATTGGCACCGTCCTAGCCACCACCGCGTCTCCACAGGGCTAATCCCTTGTTGCGAACAATTGGAGTTGGTAAAACGTTTTCTTTAGTTTTTTTTGTATCATATGCATATTATATTCATTTCTCGAATGTATGACGTTTGTTTGTACGTTGTGTCACGTATTAGGTTAGAATGGAGCAGTTGTATTGTATGTGTCATTTGAGTGGTACACTCATGTCCGGATCGTCAACCAACGTGAGGGGGTTTGTGTTGACTCCTAATATGACGTTCGATGAGATGTTGAACTTGGTTTACCGTAAGTTCAACTTGGATGTTGACAGTCAAAAAATCCGATTATTACATCGCATCCCTCGAGGCCAATGGGAGGAACCGTCATTTTCATCTATTGTCGATGATGATGATGTGCAAGCGGTTCTTGTGTACGCTCGGACCATTGGGAAATCAATGCCTACCGATATTTATGTTGAAGATGTATCTGTGAGCGAAGTCCCCACTGTTATGACTAACAAGGGACCGTCTGGAGTCCCGAGCACACAAGCAGCAGTTGTCCGCAGCACGCCACCAAGAAATGTCCCAACCATGGGACCCTACTTTGATACGGATGCGCCTGTAACGCAGCCAAGCACGGTTCAGGATTTGGGCTTGAGTGAGCCGTTGCTGCGAGAGGTTAACCGGATGGATCAGGATTTCATCCCTTGGGGGACCGATCATGACCTGGAAGAAGGTAGTGAAGACGTCGAAGATGATCTGATGGACGAGGAGCTCCCAACTGATGAACAAACCGCGCATACTATTACACCCCGTATACCCTTTTTTGGGGTTAGAGGGTCAAACACTCGTTCAACATATGAAGACGACATTCGAAGCAAGTCTAGACTTGATGGTGTTGCTGACGAAATCCGCAAGGGTAGGACGTTCAAATGTAGGGAGGATTTGGTTTACACTGTGAAGAAGTTCCACATTCTATCACATTATGACTTCGTTGTCAAGGAATCCACCAGCTTGATATGGTCGGTTTTTTGTACGCAGAGATCGAATGGTTGTGTTTGGTATTTACGAGGGCATTTCAGAAAATTTGATGGACTCTGGGTGATCTCCAAGGTTGTTGGGGCACACATTTGTATAAACCCAACAGTTAATCAGGATCACCCTCAGTTGGACTACAAATTCATGTCCAGATCATTGCTAACTCTTGTTAGGGATGACCCTAATGTTCATGTATCAAGTTGTAGAGCTCACATCCACGAGATGTACTACTGGGTTACAAAGAAAAGGGCTGGGGATGCTCGAAGGAAGGCCATCGGAATCGTATTTGGTGACTGGAAGAAGTCATACGCTGAAATGCCTTTTCTTTTGCATGCAATGACGGCTGCTATTCCAGGGACTGAAATTGATATTGAATACAGCGACCATCCTGATCCTCGGAAACCTCTCTGCCGCAGATTTGAACGATGCTTTTGGGCATTTGTCCTTCGATTGAAGCATTCAAATATTGTCGGCCTCTGATTAGTGTTGACAGGACACATTTGTACGGGAAGTACAAACAAAAACTGCTCATTGCTTGCGGTGTTGACGGGGATAAACATATTGTTCCCCTTGCATTCGGGATCGTCGACGAGGAATCTGCTCCGTCATGGAAGTGGTTTCTTTCGTTGGTACGTGTAAGGGTAATCGGCATGCTAGCTGGACCAATATGTATCATCTCTGACAGGCATTCTGGTATAAAAGCCGCTATGAAAGATGCTGACGCGGATTTATTAGAACCCTTTGCATATTGGCGGTTTTGTACAAGGCACGTCGCGAGCAACTGCAATAGTGTCTTTAAAAATGGCTCCGTGAAAGCTCTGGTGCAAGCAGCAGCATTACAAGAGACACCTAGGAAGTTCGCGTACTTCATGAGGAAATTGCAAGAGTGGAATAATGGAGCAGGTAGATGGTTTTCGACTCATTATTGTCGTCGTGAGCAATGGACCTTGGCCTATGACGGTGGGTAAAGGTTTGGTCAGATGACTACAAATCTGAGCGAAAACTACAATGCAGTTCTTAAAGATGCCCGTTACTTGCCAATCTCTGCGTTAATTGAGAAGACCTTTTATAATTGTGTGTCATACTTCATTCAACATGCTGAAGAAGCAAGCGCAGCCATTGCTGCTGGTCGGAAATTCACGCATTACGCATCCACAGAGTTGACTCATTGGACTGCAGCTACGAATGGGCACACAGTAACTCAGATACAAGTACAACCAGAAATATTATTCGAGGTGTCTACCAGGGCTCGACGGACGTCTACTGGTATTCGTGGGCGCAAACAGTACACGGTAAATTTGCCACAAAGGAAATGCACTTGCAATAAGTGGCAAATATTTCGTATCCCATGTTCCCACGCCATTGCAGTCATTTCAAAGCGTCGGGCTGAAGTGGATTCCTATGTTGGAGAGTGGTATACCTGGGAGAACCAGTTGAAGGTTTATGGTGGGCAATTTTTCCCCATCGGTGATCGTGAAACATGGGCTCCTTTTGAATATCCTGAGTTACGTCCGGACCCAAAGCGTAAACGCGGTAAAGGTCGTCGACGTACAACAAGAATACATAATGAAATGGATGTCAGAGATGTGATTCGGCAAAATACTTGTTCCTTTTGTGGGATATTGGGTCACACGCACCGTGGATGTCCCAACAAAACCTCAAGGGATTCTCAAGCATCCACATCAAACGCGCAGACGACAACCAGGAATAAGAATAAATGTGGAAATTGTGGTGGCATAGGCTACAACCGACGTAAATGTCCAAGTTCGAGTAAGTGTGCTTCCCTCCTATATTATTAATTTTCATTGTATGTGATAGTTGTGGTAAAAACTTGTTGCTTTTGTCGGATGTTGTTGGTTTTTACATTGTATTGTCTAACATTGAATATTGTAATTTTCATATGGATCCCGGCCCAATTGATCTTTCAGTTTTGCACCTTCAGGAGCGACATCGTTCACGTCGAGTTTGGGCTGGCGATGTAAGTAATTTTAATTTCTTCCTTCTTTCAATTTTTTTTCCTAACGATTTTCTTGTAGGAATCTTCATGGTTGCGTTGCCGACGACGAGAGACCCATGTACGTCGGATCCCTTTGGATGACCGGCTACTGCCTTACGTAGTCGAAGCCGGATTTGGATGCATTTCAGAGCTCGAGTTCATTACCCTCGATTAGCATCTGGTGACAACGTTAGTCGAACGGTGGAGGCCCGAGACACACACCTTCCACATGCCTAGAGGGGAGATTACTATTACCTTACAGGATGTTGCATTCATCATGGGGCTGCGAATTGATGGGCATGCGGTTACTGGGGAGACAACACCTGGAGCGACATGGGCAGATACATGCGAGGAATTGTTGGGCGTTAGGCCACTGCCCGCATACATAGTTGGCAGCAGGGTGTCAGCAAGCTGGTTGTCCACCAATTTTTCAGAGTTGCCAGAAGATGCAGACGAGCTAGTAGTACAGAGACACGCTCGAGCGTACATTTTGCAGTTGCTTGGTGGAGTCCTATTCACGGACAAGTCAGGGTCCTTGGTTTCACTTATCGCTCTACCACTGCTACATGATTTCGAGTCCTCTGGGACACTGAGCTGGGGATCAGCAGTTCTTGCATATCTTTACAGGCACCTATGTTTAGCAGCAGACATGGCGACCGAGGAGATTGGAGGCTCGGTCATACTCCTTCAGCTATGGGCATGGGAGCATTTCCCCCACATTGCTCCAGTTGTGAGGGACGACAGAGAATGGTACGGGCGCCCGTTAGGAGTCCGCTGGGCCGCTGGGCAACGGCGTTTGCCCATCGTAGACAGCCCACACACGTGGTGAGACCCTACAGGGATGCTTTTGACATGCAATCACCCGACCAGGTAATTTTGCATTCACAAATTTTTCCTATACAAAAAAAGAAATACTAATCGTAATACAATTTTTGCATTCAGGTATTTTGGACTCCCTATACCGATGAGATCCGCGCCCATCTCCCAGCCAACTCTCTTGAGGGCGAACGCATTTGGAGAGCGGAAGTGCCTTTGATATACTTCCACATTGTGGAGTATTACTACCCAGATCGTTTCAAGAGACAGTTTGGGGGTCTTCAAGATATTCCAAAACGTTGCTCCACCTTTCAAGAACTCCATGCTATCGATTTGAGGGGGAAAGTGCATGTAGATTGGAGGGCAAAACACAGCTTGCATATTACCCGCTGGGATGAACGTGAAGTTAGAACTATTCGCATCGATCGGTCTAGAGGGATATTCGCAACGCCCGCATACGAGCAATGGTATCGGACCATAACTCGAAGATTTGTCGGACGTTTAGGTGCAACTCTGGCAAGCAACGTAAGTACTCGAACTATAATTTTTTTTTGGTAAATTAATTAAGAAAACTCCTTCAAATTTACATTTACGTTTTTTCGTTGGATGCAGCTCGCTTTGTGGAGCCGTGTGTACAACATTGGAAACGAGGAATGCCGCGAGATTGCGGCACAAGCGAAGGCGGAAATGACGGAGTGGCTGTCATTACAATTTGCAGATGCGGTCACGTTACATGACGAGCGTGCTGATGCGGCTAGGGAGGAGGCGAGGCGAGGAAGGGCAAGAGGACGGGGAAGAGGAAGAGGTCGAGGTAGGGCGCGTGAACAAGTGGCGGAACCCATGGACTATGAAGAAGCCGCTGCGGAAGATGATAACATTGCGCAAGGAGACTACTTCACACCTGCCACTGATCGACCACGAGATGACTTGCCAATGCCTCAGGCACCGTTGAGGCATGGATTGGACGCCAGCCAGACCCGACCAACTTACTGCACACTAACGCCGCAGTCGATGCCAACCTTCGAGGAAGATGTCGCAGGGCCCTCTCAAATCCACATGATGGACGAAGCGAACCGTCTATTACCGTTCCATCCTCCTGATTCTACGATTACATACCAGCGGAGGAAAAAACGTTGACTTGTAATCATTGTAATTTTTAATAGGGTTTTTATCAGTTGTGCCCCTCCGAGATATCGTAATATCAGTTATGCCCCTATCTTTTTGGTAATATCAGTTGTGCCCCCGACTTCTTGCCAATATTTCACTTGTGCCCCTCAGAGGGGCATAACTGATAAAAGATTATTATCAGTTATGCCCCTCTGAGGGGCACAAGTGAAATATTGGCAAGAAGTCGGGGGCACAACTGATATTACCAAAAAGATAGGGGCATAACTGATATTGCGATATCTCGGAGGGGCACAACTGATAAAATCCCTTTTTAATATGATGGAAAAATGTAATGTATATTCGTGAACAAGTCTACTTATATTAAATGTTTGGAATATCTTCTTTGGATCATACATCTTTCATTAGAAACATTAGATGTTTGGAATGTCTGGAATGTTTGCAATGTCTGGAATGTTTGCAAAAAGATGTCTACAATTGGCATGCTTTTTCAAGGGTTTTTAGAAACATGAAATTCCATAGCCCATACCTGGCCAGTTATTTTCGAGGGAAATTCCCTGTAAAGATGTCGCATATTGAAAATGCGTTATTTGTTGAAATTTTCCCTGTAAAGATCTCGCATGTTGAAAATGCGTTATCTGTACAGTACATTTCGAGACCAGAACATTGGTCGAGGCCAGTCCTTTTCGAGGGAGAATTCCTGGAAAGATGTCGCATATGCGACATGCGTTAGCTGTACAGAACTTTTCGAGACCAGTCAGTTTCGAGGGGATTCCCTGGAGATATGTCGCATATTGAATATGCGTTATGTATAGCGCATATCCAACATGCGACACATACGTAGTTCCTGGGTAAAAAAAACTTAAGGGGTGTCGCATGTTCAACATGCGACACCTCTGTAGTTTTTGAGTAAAAAAAACAATTCGTAGAACCTGAGTATTTAAGTAATACCCAGGTACTACTTAGGAATTTGACTCTACTTTCTATGTGCTTCCATATAGCGCATAGATTTTGTGCGCTTCTCATGTATGACACGCAGAAAATCTATGAGATATGCTATGTTATTCCAAAAAAAACAGAACCTTATATCCCAAAACCTGCCCGACATTCCACTCCTTAGTTACGAGGAGTGCTCCAGTTCTCTCGTTCTCCATAGCTACTGAAGCACCCGAGACTTCCTCGCCCTCCGCCACCGATGCCTTGCACCGCATGCTCAAGTTGCCACCTCTCGTTCTCCACCCGCGTTTTCCTCTTCTAGGGCAACTTCCTATGAAGTTTGGAAACTTAGGGCTCTGTATTTTTATGGGGTTTTATTCATTATTAGTGGTTGTTTAGTGGAACATTGGTCTTATGCATGACCTAAGAAGATGTTGATGCATTTTATAGGAGGTCAATGGCATCTATATATTGCATGTTCGAATTGAAGAGTCGTAATGGTGACTCTAGTTGTTTGGTCTTGGGAGGTCTAGGATTGCGAACGTCCATATCTTTCGAAGAGTTGTTGGACTTGGTTTGTAGGAATGTTTCGTTGGATAAGAGCAGCCACAACATTAAGATATCACATCGTATTGAAACCGATATATTGATGACATCCATTACAGATGATGATGATGTCCAGGATGTTTTTCTTTATGCCAAGACAATTTCGAAGTCAGCCCATGGTAGTAGATGCATCTCCCGATTGAATGTGCACCTGGTAACCATGCCTTGGGAGCAACTGGTTGACCCGCTATGGCTGATCTATCTAGCGACATTCCACCTACTCTGGCACCTAATGATGAGAGTAGCTATATCAGTGAGGCTTTGTTGAGGGAAGTGAATCGTGTTCTGAATGATTGTCCACTGTAGGTCACTGACGATGAGAGAGAGAATGAAACTAAGGAAGTTGAAGATGATTTTGTGCATGACTATCTAATAGATGGTGTTCCTATTGCCTCTTCCATACCATTCTATAATATGATAGACACTGATGGGCTTGCCAATTTTGAAGAGAATTTTTGAAATAAAAGTGGTATTGGCAACATTGGCTATGAACTACGTAAGGGTTACACCTTCAAAACAAAAGATGACCTTATCATTTATGTGAAGAAGTACCACATATTTTCCCATTACATTTTGCAGTTAAAGAATCTACTACATTGGTTTGGTCCATCTTGTGCTCGATGGTATCCAAGGGTTGCAAGTGGTTTTTGTGTGGCCATTATCACAATTTTAATGGGATGTGGGTAATTTCTAAATATGGCGATCCATACTCATGCATCAATCCATCTGTTACACAAGAGCATCCCCAACTTGACTGCAACTTCATGGCCCAGGAGGCACTAGATTTTTTGAGGGACAACCTAATTGTTCAAATATCCACTCTTAGGACTCATATTGAGACGTTATGCGAGAGTGTATATCCTATGTCTCCTTGGGGTTGTATTGTTCACAGATAAGAGCAGATCTTTGATATCTCTTACTGCTTTTGTCTGATCTTGATGTCACTAGGATGTTCAGTTGGGGATCAATCCCATTGACTTACTTGAAAAGACATATGTGTTATGCCGCAAACATGGGGACGGAGGAGATAGGTAGTTCTATTATACTTTTGTAGCTTTGAACATGGGAGTACTTTCCCCATATTGACCCTATTATTAGTGTGATGCCACAATGGCATGAGCGACCATTAGGCATTTGTTGGAGGGCAGACTTTGAGAATAAATGTCAGCCGACACACGTTGTTCGACCATATCGTGACACATTTGATATGCAATCTTCAGAGCAAGTATACTGTTGACGCATATTGAATAATGTTGACGCATATTGAATAACTGTATCTCTTTGTTATTTTATTTTCTTGTTATTCTCTTTATGTAATTTACCCATAGGCTACTCTCCTATATAAGAGAGCCTAGGGCTATGGAATAGATTATCTCATTCACGTTTCCCAACATGGTATCAGAGCGACGGTCCTAGACCGGAGTTCTCGAAACCCTAACCCTAACCCACCCCACCCGCCGGCCTCTCTTCTCTCTCTCTCTTTACTCGGCGCCGCCCACCTCAGCCGATCGGCGATCTTCATCGGCGATCTTCTCCGACCTGCGCGCCTGCGGTGCCCCTGCGCATAGCCAGTGTTCACGAAAGCGGCCCGTGCGGCCGCATATGCGGCCGCATATGCGTATGCGGTGCCCTCAACGCACCGCTTTCCTGAAGCCCCGCATTATGCGCCCTGTGCGCTTAAGCGGGCCGCATATGCGGGCTATGCGGCCGCATATGCGGTCTGTGCGGCCGCATACACCTTTTTTATTTATTTTTTATTTTTTTAATTTGTGCCATGTTTTGTTGTGTTATTTGGCCATGTTTTCTTTACTTTTGCATGTATGCCAACCAAGCATTCCATGACCATTTATATTCCATCGTCAAAGTAGTTGTACTGCGAGATTGGAGTAAACACACAAGGAAGAAAAAGAATAATATACTAATAATTTAGGAAACTAATTTAGTCAACTAATAGTTATTATGAATGTAATATATTATATGTAAAGTTCGGTACTTTTGATGGAGGATCAATTATAAATATAACGACATAGATAAATGACATTATATTCAACAATAGAGGCATTTTGTGCGCTAACTTTTTTATTTTGTTGATTGTTGTCAATTATTTTGTGTGCTAACCGTTCTATTAAAGTATTGATATTTGATTGATAAAGATTGTTTCGAACTCTATGAAAGTTATTTTTCTTAGATCTTCTGTTGGACCACAATTATACATAAATTTAGTTCTGTTGTAGCCACTTTTGTATATATTTATTTATTTTTAAATAAAAAATTAGGAAACCGCGTAGAACCGCATATACCCCGCATATGCCCCCGCATACCGCTTAAGCGCTATTCAGTGACCTGTCCGAACGCATACGCATACCGCTTTCCTGAACCTTGCGCATAGCGCATCGACCTCGACCTCGCGCCTAGCGCGACTGTGCGCATAGAGTTTCTGCGCAACTGTGGGCGACTGTGCGCAAAGCGTCTCTGCGTTTAGCGCGCCTCTAGTGCTTAGAGCGCCTCGCGCACCTCTGTGCGACTGTGCGCCTTCCTACGCGCACTCCTCGCGCGCCTCTGCGTGACTGTGCGCACTCCTACGTGCCTCGCACCTCTGCGCGCTGTGCGACAGCGTGCGCCAGTGCACGCAATAGCGCCTGCTCCAGCCCCGACACCGGCCTGATCTTCTGTGCACCCCCAATTGCGTGCGTGCGTGCCCCTTGCACGTACCTACGTGCCCTAAGCCCCAAAACCCTAGGGCACACATCTTGATCTACATGGGGTTAGTTGCTTGACGTCTACGCACGCAACTAATCCCGTCTATGTCATTGTAGACAAAGATTATCGTCTCTCAGTCACTCCAGTCTTCCATCTCCAGTATGTCAGAAAGCAAGGCAGATATCCCATCTATGGGCGCATTTCTTGGTCCAGCGCCCATTGTCAAGATGGATGGTACGAACTATGAACTATGGGCAATGCAGTTCATGAGTATGATGAAGTCTACAGGTAAGAAGCACATTCTTACCGAGCCAGAGCCTGCAGAGAAGACTGGAGTTCATGCCTCATGGGAGGCCGATGATGCATATGCCAAGGTGTGGCTATCTGGCACATTGGCTATTGAAATCGCCAATGACATTCTACATCAACCCACAGCCAAAGACATGTGGGATATCCTGGCAGCGACATATTCTCAGGCGAAGAATGAGACGAAGATCCTGCAACTACAATATGATATATTCACAATAAAGCAGAACGGCCGTCCTTTACATTCTCTCTATACATCATTGAGAGGGATGTTCGAGAAGCTTTATAGCTTCATGCCTCTTACCGCCACGCCAGAACAGCAGAAGACATACAGGAATGCGACGATGGTGGGTGTGTTTCTCGCTGCACTTGATCCAGAGTATGAGGCAACACGTTCACAGATTTTGGCGGACTCGACTATTCCTCCCATGGAGGAAGCTTTTCACAGATTGAGTAGGATCACAGTGCCTTCTGCAGCTGCGAGTCAGAATCCCTCAGCTATGGCGGCCAACAGAGGCCGCGGTTTTCATCACCAGGGCCGTGGACGTACTCCTCGTGGAAGGGGTGACCGCACTAGGCCAACATGCTCATATTGTCACCGAGTCGGACATACTGAAGACACATGCTACTCGAAGCATGGATTCCCTGCATCTGCACGAGCCGCTGAGCAGATAGAGCCCCCATCTACGGCTACACTGGATCAACGATTTGATGATCTAGTTGCCCGCCTCAGGGGCATTATCCCACCATCCGGTCCAGCACCGACTACAGAGAGTCATACTGATGCTGCTGCTTCTGCCTCTGCCTCTACTAGTACTTCAGGTAGTACACTTGCACTCCACAGTAGTAGATCTGATACATTGCCGTGGATCATGGACTCGGGTGCTACACATCATCTATGTGGCGACCAGAGTCTACTTACAGGATACACTCAGATTCCTCCAGGATGGACAGTAGTGATTGCCAATGGCACCCACTCCCCTATCACGGGTCAGGGGGAGATTAGATTGACATCTTCTATGCAGCTCAAGAATGTCCTACATGCACCGCATTTTTCTATGAATATGTTGTCAATTAGTCAGATTACGAAGGATCTCCATTGTCGAGCTATTTTTGATCCATCTTCTTTGATTTTTCAGGACATCCGTACGGGCAACGTGATTGGTCATGGCTATGAGCAAGGAGGCCTTTATCGACTGAACCAGACCCCATTTGCTGGAACCACATCTTCTCCTGCTGAACAAGTATCTCCTCTCCTGTGGCATCTGCGCTTGGTCATTTACCGCTTCAGAAGTTGCGTCTAGTTCTACCCTGTGGTCTCTCTCACACACCTATCCAGTGTGAGGCATGTCAGTTGGGAAAGCATCACAGGTCGTCTTTTCCCAGTAGTCAAGGTCGGAGTAGTAACTCCAAGTTTGAGTTGTTTCATGTCGATGTCTGGGGTCCGAGTCGTGTTCCCGATCATCAGGGACACATGTTCTATATTGTATTTGTGGATGATTTCTCTAGAGCGCCATGGGTCTTTCTAATGAAAAATAAATCTGAAGCATGAAACATTATTATCCACTTTCTTAATGAAATTCAAAATGTTTTTTCCACTTCTGTCAAGATTGTGAGAAGTGATAATGCCTTAGAGTTGTGCACCAACACTCTAGCCAATTATTACTCCTCAAAAGGGATTATTCACCAAACATCTTGTGCTCATACATCTCAACAGAATGGGGTTGCTGAAAGAAAACACCGTCACCTTCTTGATGTCACAAGGTCACTTCTTATTCAGAGTCATGTTCCGTACTCCTACTGGGGTGATGCAGTCCTTACTGCATGTTACCTTATCAACCGTATGCCTTCGTCTGTCTTGAATGAACAGATTCCTTTTTCACTCATTTACCCTGACAAGGATTTGTTCATTCTTACCCCTCGTGTGTTTGGGTCAGTCGCATTTGTCCATCAGTTGTCGCCTGGTATTGACAAGCTCTCTCCTAGGGCTGTCAAGTGCGTCTTTGTGGGGTACTCCAGAACTCAAAAGGGGTACAAGTGTTTTGATCCTGTGCGTCGGCGGTATATGATCAGTGCAGATGTTACATTTTTTGAAACTATTATGTATTTTTCAGAATCCGGAAACATGCAGCCAACACCTATATCTCCTGATACTGTATTCATGGCACCACCATCACCATTGCCACAAACAACACCACTGTCACCACCACCGCCACCACCACCACCATCACTAGTATCCCCGCTACCATTCCATTACACCCGCAGGCCTCCTCCAGCTCATGGTCCTGACCCGTCACCTAGCTCGCCTACGGTATGTAATGAAAATATTAATGTTGATGGATCTGACGACATTTCTCAGCAGGATGCATTACAGGAGCATGGTGATAACACAGAGGATCTGGATGTTCCAATCGCTCTACGCAAGCTGAAGAGAAGCTGTGCCAAATATCCATTATCAGCAGCCGTGTCTTTTGAGAGGCTATCTGGAGACTTCAGGACATTTGCATTGGCCCTTTCAGCTACAGACATTCCACGGAACCACCATGATGCTTTGCAGGATGCTAGATGGCGGCTAGCAATGGAAGAAGAAATGGCGACACTTCAGTCTCGAGGAACCTGGAGTTTGGTTCCTATACCTCCAGATGTCAGCCCGGTGAGTTACAAATGGGTGTTTACAGTTAAGCACAATGCAGATGGCTCTATTGGCAGGTACAAGGCACGCCTAGTTGCACGGGGATTCACACAGACATATGGGGCAGATTACCTTGACACGTTCTCCCCTGTGGCGCGTCATTCCACTCTACGGATCCTGTTATCAGTTGCTAGAGACTGGCCACTCTATCAACTGGACGTGAAGAATGCATTTCTGTATGGAGACTTGCAGGAGGAAGTCTATATGCAACAGCCACCAGGTTTTGTTGTTGAGGGGGAGTGTTCCAAGGTTTGCAGATTACATAAGACCATCTATGGCCTTAAGCAGAGCCCCAGAGCATGGTTCCAGAAGCTTTCAGACCTCTTTGAGAAACAAGGATATAAACGCTCCAATGCTGATCATTCCTTGTTTGTACAGAAGACGGCGAGAGGTATCATTGTAATCATGGTTTATGTTGATGATATCTTGATTACAGGTGATGATGACCAGGGCATTAAGCAGGCAAAGGAAAGGCTGGGGACCGAGTTTGTCACCAAGGACCTGGGAGTCCTTAGATATTTTCTGGGGCTGGAGTTTGCCAGAAATCCGTATGGATTAGTCATGTCACAGAGGAAGTATGTTACAGATCTACTGAGTGAGACAGGTATGCTAGGGTGTCGACCTGCTACGACACCAATGGATCCTAGCATGAAGCTGTATGATGATGACACAGAGGAGGTGGACAGGAGAAGATATAGAGAACTGGTAGGCAAACTGTTATATGTCACGATCACTAGGCCAGATATATTATTTGCAGTGAGCCGTGTGAGCCAGTTCATGGAGCAACCACGCCAGGTGCATATGGATGCAATACATATGATACTTAGATATCTCAAATCTTCTCCAGGTGCAGGTCTGCTATTCAAGAAAGGGAAGGGGATTTCTATCTCAGCATGCGCAGATGCAGACTATGCAGGATGTCCCAAGGATAGGAAGTCCACCTCAGGGTATGCTGTCTATGTTGGAGATGCCCTAGTCTCATGGAGGAGCAAGAAACAAACTGTGGTAGCTAGATCTAGTGCTGAATCCGAATATAGGGCTATGGCCCAGGCTACTACAGAGATGATGTGGGTGAAAGCGGTGCTGACAGATTTATGCTTAGATGTACCACTTCCTATGAACTTGGAATGTGATAATCAGACTGCTTTGTTTATTGCAAACAATCCTGCATTCCATGAGCGGACCAAGCATATTGAGGTGGATTGTCACTTCATACGTGATATGATTCAGAAAGGATTCATTGCCATATCTCATGTTACTTCAGAGAACCAGACTGCAGACATATTCACCAAGGCATTGTTACGAGGTCCATTTCAGAAGTGTGCTTCCAAGCTGAGCATGATTGACATCTATGCTCCATCTTGAGGGGGAGTGTTGACGCATATTGAATAACTGTATCTCTTTGTTATTTTATTTTCTTGTTATTCTCTTTATGTAATTTACCCATAGGCTACTCTCCTATATAAGAGAGCCTAGGGCTATGGAATAGATTATCTCATTCACGTTTCCCAACATATACCTTTTAAAAAATTAAATCATTTGGTATATCCTTGAAGTAATCGAAATAACTTGCATGCAAGTATTGTGAATGCCATGTGGGGTGGACATCTTTGAAGCTCTCCCATATTATTGGGTCGATGGTCAAGATATTTGGACATCATGTGTTCCTCTCACCTACTTCCACGTGGTCGAGCACTACTTTTCGGACTGTGTCGTACGTCATTTCGGTGGCTGCCAGAGTATCCCAACTCCTTGCGACACAGATGATGTGCTACATGCCATAGGCTTACAAGGTAAGGTGGATGTGAATTGGAAAGAAAAGCATGTTGATCACATCACTACTTGGATGTCTTGTCACGAGAGAGTTCTCCACATAGACCAATCCATTGGGGATAATATCTCTACCTCTCCAGATTACATGAATTGGTATCTTCAGATCACTAAAAGATATGTTGGGAGACTGGGTGCAACCCTCACATACAATGCGAGTCTATAAATAATTCAACTACAAATAGATTATATTATGTTATAAATATCTTACTTCAAATTTATTTTAAATTTCCAGATGCAGAGATGGGACTTTGTCATGGAGTGGGAGGAAGAGATCCAACCCACTACCAGTATGGAGATATAGCATGAGAGACCAAGTCTGGAATAGAGTGTTTGTTAGCCACTCAATTTGTAGATGCTATAACCTTGAACAAGGAGTATGCGCAACAGGAGCATGTCCAAGGAAGAGAAAGAGAACGTGGGAGCAGAAGAAGTTGGGCTAGGGCATACACACAACAAGAAGGTCATGGACGAGGTCGTAGATGAGGGCAGCAAGATTTTATGCATGGCATCGAAGTTGGGGGAGAAAACTAGGATATAGGTCATGTACCATCACCATATATGGACAAGGTCCTCGAGTATGTTTTGGAGACACAATTCTTCACACGTGTTGTTGTTGAGCCACGTGGTGGGGAGTGACTACTCTACAAGCGTCTGCAAGGAACATGAGGGGGGAAGAAGTTAGGGTGGCTCAATCAATGTATGCTACACTGACCCCGCTACCCGTGCCCACCTTCGATGAGGAAGAAGGCACATGAAGTTCGCAATCACAGAGAATTGATCGTAGATATGACACATGAACCTATCAAAGGATGAGGAAGAGATAAATAGATTTTGGTATTGTAACTAAAGATATGAATGTCTTACTCTTGGTTGTGTATATTCTGTGACGATTTTTGGAAATGTATTTTCGGACTAACTCTTCTCTAATCCAATGGAGGCTTTTGTGGATATCTTTTCCTATTATATACAACATGAATGACTTTAGATATAAATAGTACATATGGGAATGACCTTGAATTTTAGGTAGCAGAGCTTCTCTTTATTTGATAAGGTCTCAGAAGCTCGTTCTATTTATTATTTTGGAATAGCAGAGCATGTTGCATAGATTCTCTGTGTGATAGACAAGAGAAACACACAAATTCTGTGCACTATAGGAAAGCACACAGAAATCATGCATTACATTATAGAGCATAAGTTCTATGTGATATGTCTACAGTATTGGCAAAGAAATTTTGTTGTCTTAGTTAAGGAATAAAGTTTTTCAATTACATTACGTACGAATTTGCTCAAACTATTAGCCTATAGGTTGACTTGGAAGGAAAAACATTGCAAATGCATGCCCAAGGAAGCAAAGGCAACCATGAAAGCATAGAATGTTGATGCATACATAAATACAAAGGAAGGAGAAAAAGTGTGACATCCATATCCGAATAAACCAAACTTAACCCGATTATGAGTCTGCAAGATCATTTAATATTCAATTCGATTGCATCATAATGCGTGCCATCAGAAAAAACCGTGACGTGAAATCCGAACAACAAAACAAACATAGACCACTAAAAATCTGATTCGACAAAATAAGACCAACGAAATCGACCATTCCTCGATCATAGGTAATTTGACAATTTGAAATCACAAAATTTAGTCGCAAACCAAGACGGTATCTCAGAAATTTCAGGGATTCGTCTTTGATATGAAGTATATGAATAATTCATTTTAATTGTCATTCAGAGACAGTCAAAATGAGCTATTGTACATCAAAATTCGAGACTCGAGGTGCGAGTGCGAATGACTTCGATATTCTAAATAAGAGAGAGAAGGTTTTTAAAAAAATATAAAAAATAAAATTATTTATTTAATTCTAACAGCCTATTGTCCCTCCACTTGGCTCACTTCTCTTCTCCACTTGGCATTCTAATCTTCACCACTTGGAAACACCCAGGCCCTCTCTTTCCCTTATTTATAGCACCACAAAGTCCCCTCTTTTCCTCTCTTTTCTTTATTATTCTCCACCGAAATGGCCATTCCTCTATTTTTTCCTCCTCTGGAACTGCTGCTTGGAGCAGCCATTTAGGAGATTAAAAAGAGATTGGAGTTGCTGCTCCAAGCAGCCATAGCTGCTGTAACGAGCCTGCTAGAGCCTCCCTTCTTGCTGGAGGAGCTCCCCCTCTCTCCTACTGCTGCCAAGCCCTGCTGGAGACCCTCCTCCCCTGGAGTTGCTCCCAACATCCAAACTGCTGCTGTCCAGGTAGCAGTCGGTGCTGCTATTGCCTCAAGAGGAGAGGCTGCAGGTTCACTCTCCCAAGAAGTCTTTTGGCTAATGTTAGAAGACCTCCCATCTTTTGCTCTCCATCCCCAATTGAAGCTACATGCATATATTTTGATCTCCAAATCTTGGAGGGTACAATCTCCTCCCTCCTGCTACCTTCCATGCATGATTCAACCTATGAATTTTCCTCTTAAATTAGCCGAGAATGTGAAGTTTTACATGGAGATCATCAAATTTTACATCCATTATATATGCCATTGATTCTTAAGTTTTTGAGGGACAAATAGGTGTTGAACATGCATATCAAGTATAAATTCGGACCTATATTGCTACAGTTCTCATGCTTAAAAGATGGAATATTGGGGGAGATTGACATGCATTTTTGATGAATCTGTGATTCATCACTCTAAAAGTTGAAAATAGAGCTGTGTTCCCGAGCAATTAGCCACATATTTCCATTTATTATGCATTATTCACATTCATGCATTCGAAATTAATGTTCGCATTTTAGCATTCATATTTGCATAAATAAGGAGCCAAATTCACTTGTACATATTCACATGTATATTAGCCAAATTCATCTATTTGTATCTATTTTATACTAACTCTAAATCCAATAAAATAAACTTTAGTGTATATATTACTAACATTAATGAAGGAAAAATACCAAAAAATACTAACTTGTAAAATTGACCAATAAAACATGAGCCCTAGTTTGAGATCTAGAACCTAAAAATGCGCATATCTCTCTTATACAGTGTCCAATTTAGGTCTACTCACTTTTAAAGTAATATATATTCAAAGACCTTCAAAATAAGATCAATTTCATAAAAATCGGAGTTCGTATGTGAAACTTCGGTTTGGGCCCCTAGTATATATAGTACATATTGACCCAATTACCCTTTATATTTTTATTTTCTTAACTATTAAAAATCCAAAAAAATGTAGATTATGTTGTAAATATTCCTTTGATATTTTCTCTAACTTCATTTTGATTTTTTTCTTTCTAATTTAAAAATGACTAAAAATCTGCAAAAAAATTTTTAAAGTATTTTATAACTATAAGATGTCACTCAAATTATTTTTGTACAAATGATTTTATTTGGTTTTTAGTCCTTCACGAAAGTTGTACATCTCGTCAAGACAAGCAATTTTCGTGTTGACCACTTTTTGATTTGACTCCTTTTGTTATTTATTTTTTATTTTTATTTACATTTAATTTTTGATTTTTCTAGGAGCGACATGGGGCAGTGTCAACCCCATTTTCATGTCTTTATTTATCTATTTATTTATTATTTTAATTAATTTTATTTATATTACATTATCATTTTTTTCTTTCTTCATTTATTACTTTAATTATTATTTATTTATTCTAATTATTACTTAATTTAATTATTTACTTTATTTATTTATCATTTTTAATTATTATTACTATTATTTTAAATTTTATTTTAACCTTCGCCACGTGGCCGCTCCTGCGCACGCCACGTGGCACCACCATCCCTCTCTCTTTTCCTCTTATCAATCTCCACCATCTCTCTCCGCTTTTCTCTCACTCCCCACGTTCCATGCACCATGCACAACCAGGTTCCATTCCCCTCTCACGCCCTCTCTCTGCATTTCCTCATTTTCTCTCTCCCCTTCATGCAAACCGCTCCCGCATCTCCCGTTCTCCCTCTATCTATGCTTCTCTCTCTAACAGTCCACCCGTGCGCCGCATCTTCCCTCGATTTCCCCTTACCCATCTTTCTACGACTCCCCTGCAAGTTGCAACCACCTAGAAAAAGGCTTCGCTCCGCCCTCGTCGCCATCCATCCACCATTCCTTGAGAGGAGCTTCCAGCCCCTTGGTGCGTTGCTAATGACAGTGCCGACACACAGGTCGAGCGACAACGAGGCTCGGGTGAGATCCGTGGCTCTGCAACGACATAGCAGCAGCTGTAAAAGCTCGCTGCAAAGCTTCAAAGGCATCATCATCCTTCTTGGGCGACAATTCGGGTTGAGCGTAGCTCCTCATACTAGGCAAATGACCTCCATCTCCGCTTCGTTTTCACTTGCAAGTCCATCGGCCGCCCACTGCCAGCTCGTGCACGTCACTGCCATCAACCACCTCGTCGAGCATCTCTATCTCCAGCCGTCTAACAGACAACCGCACGGTCTCACAACAACTGCTTGCTTCTAGTCCTCGTGTCGCCGCACTCTTATCTGGGTTGCACCTCCACCAATAGAGTTCCTCGCGCGCAGACCACTCCGACTGTGAGCAGCAGCTCTCCACCTGCCTCATCACTAGATCTCGAGCGTGTGTCGCCTAAGGTCCAGGCTCCGCCCGCATTCATCGTGGTTCCAGCAACGAGTGTCAGCCTCCACCGTCGTCACCCTCCTTCATGCCTCTTGTGTACAGTAGCCCTCGAGCGGGGATTCTCCATTTTTTCCACAGCCAGCGATGCCTACGCTCGCATCCAGGCCAACCGTGGGTGCAACAACACCCGTGCGGGGCACATCACGAAACATGTCGTACACCCCCATCACTGCGGCCATCCTGACTCCCCCAGCAGGTCGTCGAACCCCCACGTGACAGCCGTGCGCCTCCTCCCTCCGGCCATGTGCTCGCATCCTCAACCGCCCCCTGGAGCCACCGTGCTCCTCTACACCATCTCCTATCGCGTCAGAAGCCGCACCCACCACCGCTCCTATGCTAGCGAGTGCACATCTCCGTTGACCTCCTCGCGGAGCCTCCACCGACACGTTCCTCTGTCGTTTGTCGCCGCCCCGCGCCGTCAACCGCGAGCCTTCTTCAGCCCTAGCCGGGGTTCCTCCCACTTTATGCACGGAGGTAGTCATCGTATTATTTATCCATTTTTTTATTTTGAGAAAATTACAGTTGGAGACCTGTGAATTTCCGTATTTACAAAAGTACCCTTAGGCACATCTTATGTTGTTTAATCTTTTAATTATGCATTGCACATTTTTTACCCCTGCATTATCATATTAATTTCCAACCCCTCTCTCTCTCTCTCGCTGCCTCCTCTCTCTGCCCTCCTTCTCACCACCAGCCCACATTTGGGTCCTCCTCCTCGTCGTCGGTCTCGCCAGCCCCCTTTGGGCTTCTCCTTCACATCGCCTACCTCGTCAGGCCCCTGTCTGGGCTCCGCTTGCACCACCAAGCTCCAGCCCTAATGTCGTTGGGTCCCTGCCTGGGCCCTGCAGACCTCCAGCAACCTCGCTAGGCCCGCCAGGCCACATCCTTGGCTTTGCCTAGCCCCAGAGGTTGTCCAAGACCTCCGCCTAGGCTCTTCATGCGCCTCCCGTGCGAACCTTTCCTCCAGTGTCGAGGCATCTTGTAGTTGCTCAAAGGAACCCTAGCACAGGTCAATCATTCTTGTCGCGGTTCGTCACCTTCGATGAGATTGGTTGCATGAGTCTACACATATAACCACATCTCTCTATGTCCGTGTAGAGAAACTAGCATCTAGTCTTCATACCTAGTCTTCTCAAGCCGTCATGTTAGAAAGCAAGGTCGAAGTTTCCTCCTTGGACGCATTCAGAGGTCCTGCGCCAATAGTAAAGATGGATGGGTCAAACTATGAACTGTAGGCTATGCAGTTCACGAGTATAATGAAGTCTACCGGTAAGAAACACATTCTTACTGAGGAAGAACCGGCCGAGAAGACTGGAGTTAACGCCTCATGGGAGGAAAATGATGCATATACCAAGGTTTGGCTCTCAAGAACATTGGCATTGGAGATTGCCAATGATATACTTCATCAGCCCACTGCCAAGGCAATGTAGGATATTCTTGCTGCCATTTATTCACAAGCGAAAAATGAAACAAAGATTCTATAGCCCCAGCATGATATATTTACGATCAAGCAGAATGGGCGTCCTCTTTACTCACTATATACGTCCTTGCGTGGGATGTTTGAGAAGCTCTACAGCTTCATGCCCCTGACATCCACCCCTGAGCAGGAGAAGACCTATCAGAATGCTACCATGGTTGGTGTGTTTCTGGCAGCCCTCGATCCAGAGTATGAGGCAACCCGTTCTCAAATTCTAGCGAATTCTACCATTCCACCAGTAGATGCAGCCTTTCGTAGTCTCAGTCAGATCACTGTTCCATCTTCTACTGCCAGTCAAACCTCTTCAACGATGGCTGCCTCTTGAGGTCGAGGAGTCCCTTCTCAGTTTCGTGGTCGTGGCCCCAGGGGGAGAGGAGGTCGCATTCGTCAGCCATGTACCTTCTGCCATCGTACGAGACATACAGAGGATACATGCTACTCCAAGCATGGATTCCCTGCTTCTGCTCGAGTAGCTGAACAGATTGAGCCCCCAGCCACTTTGTCTCTAGATCAACATCTTGAGGATCTTGTGTCACGGTTGAGAGGTATTATACCTCTTTCTGGCCCTGTGACATCTTCGTCAGCTCCTGAGAGTCATTCAGATGTAGCTACCTCAGCCTCCTCCAGTACCTCAAGTAGCACTTATGCATTCACTAGTAGTAGTAGACATGATACTATGGAATGGATTATGGACTCCGGTGCCACGCATCACTTGTGTGGTGATAGGGGACAACTTACGGCCTACAAACAGGTTTTCCAGGAAGGACTGTGGTTATTGCAGATGGAACACACTCCCCGATTACTAGACAGGGAGAGATTAGCTTGACATCATCTATGCATCTACAGAATGTGTTGCATGCACCAGATTTCTCTATGAATTTATTGTCTATAAGTCAAATTACGAAGGACTTACATTGCAGAGCCATTTTTGACCCATCTTCTCTTGTTTTTCAGGACATCCTTACGGGCAAGGTGATATGCTGTGGCCATGAGAAGGGAAGTCTCTATCGTCTCATCCGAACTCTTTATGCCAGACTCTCTTCCATATCTGTTGGATTTATCTCACCACTTACTTGGCACATGCGCTTTGGTCATCTCCTGCTACAGAAATTGTGTCGTGTTCTGCCTCAAATTTCGCCTCACGAGTCCTTTCAATGTGAGGCATGTCAGTTGGGAAAGCATCATCACTCAACCTTTCTCAGTCGTCAGTGTCGGAGCAGTAGCTCCATTTTTTAGTTGTTTCATATAGATATTTGGGGTTCAACGCTAAATGAGGTAGCTTTATTTGTTAGATCATTCAATGCTTTATGATTTAGATAATTGGTTCGATGAGAATGGTTCGATGAGAATCTATAATGATACTTAATAAGTGCCGATCATGGTTAACCTTACACCTGACTGTGCGAGGGCATGGAGACCCTCATCTAGGCGGAGGAAAGGAAGCCGAATTAGGGCAGCGAGTGCCTAGTGTGCGGGTCTAGAAGCCCAATTAGGAGGCTACCTCACCTCTTGAGTTTTGGTTATCGTTCCGCCGACAGGCTTGGTGATGATTATAGTTGAGTAGGTTGCAGTTAAGTTTTGCTAAGAGATGAGATCAATTACATTTGAGTTTGGCTAGTGTTAAGACCAATCACAATTGAGTTTGATTAGAGTTAAGATCAACTGCAGTTGGGTTGGCTACAGTTGAACTTGGCATCTGCTGGAGTATTTGGTTGTGCACCTCTTATGTTGTAAATGAGTAAATAGACACTTACACAATCCATTAAACCCATCCATGTGTTTAGTCCCACATCTACCAGTGGTGGGATTTGGAGGCTCTATGGAGGCTATATATAAACCTCCAAGCCTCCTGTATCCATTGAGAAAGTTGAATGCAACATATAACCCATTGAGGCCTTCTCCTGTGGTTTCAAACCGCTCCTTAGGGAGTAGGGTTCCACGTAAAAAAATATTGGCGTTCATGTTTTATGTTTCTCTAGTTTATGCTCTATTAATCATTCCGCTTCCACATTCCTATTTTATAACATGGTATCAGAGCGGGTTCGATTCTTGAGGAGTTTTATGCTCTTTACTTTTATGGTCAAGATTCGATTTTGATGTTACTTTATTAAAGATTATTATATGGGATTGTTCAAGGTCTAGGGTTTCTATAGAAACCCTAATTTTGCTCAGCGATCATCATGGGCCATGTTCGTCTGCCATTCTGTTGCATCTTCGGTTCCAGCCGCATCGCGCAGGCGATGCGATGCCCTTTTCCTGGCGATGGGGCGAAATCTGAGGGCTCACCACAACACCACAGCCGTTGGTTAGCCCTTTCATACACCATCCGATCTCGAGTTTGCCTCCAGGCATCTAGGCGGCAAGATCCAGGCTCCAACATGACGTGCAACTCCATCTCTTCAACCCCACTTCCAGGCAGAGCTGCAGATCTCATTCAAATCTCCAGCCAAAGAAGTGGTTCCTGTAACTTGTTCTATTCCGTGATCTCCAGTCCATCCGTGATCTCTAGTCCAGGCATGCAGTGATGGCACAAGCCATACCACACCTCTCCAGCAAGTCCATATCAAGGCAACGACGCCTAAGCCATATCGACGTGCCTAGCGATCTGTCCAACCCACAACCAGGGCTCCCCTTGTCTCTAGGAGGTGGAGCCCTATTCAGAACGCAACCTCGCCTCTATCCCTGAACGACGCCGCCCAGACCCCTTGGTGGTGGCCTCGCACGCTGCACCCGGCAGCGCTTCTCCGGCCCCCCTCCATCTTGTGAGCCCTCCATCTCTCATCTCCATCCAGCGATGGCGGCGGAGGCGTAAACAAGAGGGTTCCCAGTTGGGAACCCTAGCGGTGACGAAGAGACAAAGGAGGCCCGATGGCCCTCTGTATTAAAAGAAAAGGGTGTGTGACTCTTAAAATAAAAAAAAAACCTCTGCTGCATATTATCGGCCCAATTGGGCCTTGAGTTTTTGTTGAGAAAATTTTTGCAAGGAAAAAGAGAGAGAGAGGGGGGGGGAGGAGTCTTGTTGCATTCGGGCCCGTTGGGAAAAGATGAAAGAAAAAGAGGCGCGTGCAAAAGAAAAGCGTACGTACTTGCAAAAAAATGATGATTTGAAAAGTTGTACAATTTTTTTTTGAAGGTGACAGCTTATGTGACGGCTATTACAAAAAAATAGCCGAAAAAAATGTTGCCTGAATCAGAGACCAAGACAGTGAAACCACTCTTTTTCCATTGCAGGAAATCTTCCACTATTTGGCCTGAGCTAGGAACTGATTGGCTGAATCTCAATAATTCATATACATTTTGGGAGTCTTTACATGAGGCAAATCACATACCTAGAGAGGAGATCCATTACTATTAGCAGCCATTTGGGCGTTGTGTCTAACTAGAAATAGAGTTGTTTTTTCTTCTCAGCGTTTTAATGTTGACAATGTAATTTCACATGCCATGACTCTCCTCGAGTTTTGGCTTCTAAAGGATTCCTGGAACCTCTCTTGATATATTTGGGAGGACACCTAAGCATGTTTCCGCCTTATTTCCTTTAAAAAAAGTGAATTTATTGATGTATAAGTCTCATGAAATATCAAAAAACTCGATGAATATATGCCAGCTTGGAATAGGCTTTCTAGAGTCTAAACAGGAGATATTCATCCAACAATTGTTCGTTGATGGATGGCAGTATTCATATTCTGAATGTTTCATTTAGAAACTAATGAGGTTAATGCCATCAGCACTTAAAATCTTAGCTACAGTCAATGTCAAAAGCAGAGAAGAAACTGACGTCAAAAGAACAAAAACCAACTCAGCAGAGAAGATGAAGTATTACCAAAGACGAACTCCACTGCTAGCCAAAACTTTTGACCAGAACTATTCTTTATATCAAGCTGCAAAATTTAACAAACAAGTATTTTTTTTAGACAAATTTACAGAGCCAATACATCACATACTTAAAATTTAGTACTTGCAAAAGAATAACAAATTCCAAAGATTCATGCAGCACCAACAGTAACATTTATTTATGTGAAAATAAGCTCCATCTATAAATTTGTTTAATTTTGAAATATATGAGAACCAAAGTTTTAGAGAAGCTGCGAACTTTTCTGTTAGCTATATATTACTACCAATAGGAATAAACACATGGTATTTAGCAATTCCCCCCCCCCCCCCCCCCCAATGAAGAAGAAAAAATTACAAGTGAAGCATCTAATGATGTGGAAAATCAACAAAAACAAAGAAGTATAAATCAAGAAATTATATTAGATGATTTCGAGCTAGTCTTTCCAATATTCCACTCAAGTGGAAAGAAGTCTACAATGTCTAGGCTGGCAACGTTCCCTCAGGTGCAGGAGCCCCGCAAATCCATGAGAAACCTTTTTTTGAATGCAAAAAGGGGTCTGGACTCGACGTGTGTCAAATCCAGCTGGTACTCATTCCAATATTAAAAATATTACAAGGACCAGGTCACAAACAAGGCCCTAGCATATTGTAACATGTTCTCCATATAACAATGCTCAGTTTAAAAAAAAAAGATCACGCCGCTACAACCAAATAAACCACAATACAACAGAAGGCCATGTACAACCATTACGTGAAGAGGCACACACAGAATACAGATGTTCAGAAAGCCACGAGCCCCGTGCAATGTAACCATGGGAGATTAATATTGTCCCACACCCCAATTAAGTAGTGGCACATGAAGAACCTATGTTTTATATCCTCCACAGCCTAGGTTGAAGTACATTTCTCATCATGGTTAGAGGAGTACATTTATCATCAAGGTCAATGTTGTAAAAGTCGGCTTACTACGCTGACTAGTCTAGTCGGCCAAGTGGCCGATCGAATATTGATTAATCCGTCAATAATCTGTTGGCTGACTACTCGTCACGATTAGTCGGTCGATTTTTGCATGGAGTTATCATATTTTTTATTTTTATTCTTTAATTAAAACCTATTCTAATATGTTTAATGTGTTATTTATCAATTATTTCTTTTATTTTATTATAGTAGAGTCTAGAAAATTTACAAATTTATGTAAATATTTTGGATGATTTGTCACACTGGCCTCCCATGTTCAGATTTGAAATATCTTGGATGGATGAGGAGTTCTTTAATATGACAAACCGTATTGTTTGAAAATAAATATGCGGAAGCGAATGATAAACATAGCATAATCTAAAATGATAAACCGGAAGAACAAAAGGTTTTAGTGTGGAACCCTACTCCGTGAGGAGTGGGATGAAACCACAGGAGAAGCCCTCAAAGTGACATATGCTTCTATTGCTTTTCTCAATGGATACAGGAGGTCAGGGGCTCCTTATATAGCCTCCACTGAGCCTCGAAGTCCCACCACTGGTAAATGTGGGACATAACACGTGGATGGGGTAAATTGATCTCTCCAGGATCCATTTACCCATCTCCCATACATATAGCGCACAACCAAATACTCCAACACTCCCCTCAGGTTGGAGCATACAATGCTCAACTTGGACAAACATAAAGAAACTCAACTCCAACGCTACAGGACACTACGGACAATATCAACTCAACGCGCACAACTGCTGCTGTCAAGGACGTTTCTTCTCATGTCGTACAGGTGAGGAGGACGAATGGGCTGGAGTGTGAGTCTGCTGAATCTCCTCGTCGGAGAGCATGTGCTCTGAACTGCGCCTATCAGAGTTACTGTAATTGGAAATGAGTCTCTTCGTCGGAGTACTCTAGCCCGCCAAAATAATGTGGACAACTGCTCCATCTCTGAAAAGGACCGAACTGAAAAAGGCCGTTGAAGTGCAATCCTCGTCGGAGTCCACGGTCGTTAAAGAATGGAGTTTGAAAGAAGTCTCCTCGTCGGAGAACTAGGTCTCTGCCATCTGGCACAGAGAATGGTACACTACTCTAGAGTACCTATGATACCACATGAAAACCTTTGCCAACATGGCATAGGGAATGGTCCTCTACTCTAGAGTCCCTATGGCTCACATGAAAACTGTGGCCGAAAAAAAGAAAAGATGAGGACCACAAAACTGAAGATGGCAAACATGTGCTCATCTGAAGAAGACTGCATACTCGTGCGAGTCTGAAAATGAGTCTCTCTCGGTAGAACTCGAAAAATGGGTCACTCAAACATGAAGTGCCTCGAACTTGGACTCTGACCAATCTGAATGTCGAGTCTCAAATCGAACTGTAGATTTTGGAATATATGGTTGGCCATGCAATCTGGACCGAAGAATCTAGATTTGAATCATCTGACAAATTGACATGTAGAACTCTACATATACTCCCCCTTTCTGTCATACTTGTCGAAAAATGAAGTCATCGACCAAGTTGGGAGAAGACAAGACAAATGGGGAAAACAACATCAAACATGCATTTTTTTAAAGTCGTTCACGAGTCAAATTCCTAAGTAGTACCTGGGAATTACTTAAATACCCAGGTACTACGTAATGTTTTTTTACTCAAAAACTACAGAGGTGTCGCATGTTCAACATGCGACACCCCTTAAGCTTTTTTTTACCCAGAAATTACGTTTGTATTCATGAACAAGTCCACTTATATTCAATATTTGAAATGTCTTCTTTGATATTTGGAATGTCTAGAATGTTTGCAATGTCTGGAATGTTTACAAAAAGATGTCAATTTACGTTAGAAACATGGAATTGGCATGCCTTTTCAATGGTTTTTAGAAAGTTGAAATTCCAAAGCCCACACTTGGACAACCATTTTCGCGGAAAAATTCCTGTAAGGATGACGCATATTGAACATGCGTTATATGTTCAAATTTCAAAGCCCACACCTGCCCAGCCATTTTCGAGGAAAATTTCCTGTAAGGGTGACGCATATTGAAAATGTGTTATGAGTCCCAATGTTGCATATACAACATGCGATTCCAGTACAGGAAATTTCGAGACCTTCGATGCCTGTACAGAACCGAGACCATCTTCGAGGGGAATTCCCTGGACATATGTCGCATGTTGAATATGCGTTATCTATAGCGCATATCCAACATGCGACACAAACGTAATTTCTGGGTAAAAAAAAAACTTAAGGGGTGTCGCATGTTGAACATGCGACACCTCTGTAGTTTTTGAGTAAAAAAAACATTACATAGTACCTGGGTATTTAAGTAATTCCCAGGTACTACTTAGGAATTTGACTCAGTCGTTCACACTTTTTTTACGACTGTTCATCATCAATTTTTTTATGGCTCTTTTCTTTTTTTCCTTTTTTTTGCTTCTTGCGTACGGCTCTGTATTTGTACGCACCTTTTTTTCCAAATTAGATTAATTAAAGTCGTGTAACTTTTTTTTACGGCTTTCTCATTTTTTTAAAACTTGGGGCTCCTTCCCATTCTCTTTCTTTGGTTAAACAGATCAGACCACTTGGGCTCTTACACAAATATGCCCATACATTTTTTAAATGCCATTCGGATCTAGGGTTCCCTCGTGGACTCGCCGCCCCTTATTGGGATTCTTCTCATGCGCGCCACCGAAGACCTGGAGGGAAAGAGAGGCGTTGGGTTGCCTCGCGCCTGGAGGAAGCCCATCACCCGCTGATGTTTCTGCTACTGCCGATGAAGAGGCAGGAGTCGTGGCGCCGCGCAGCAGCAACACCTAGAGAGGAGCTTGCGCGACTGGAAGCCGCCTGCGCGCGAGGAGCGGGTGTGCACGATGTTGGGAGATCGTTGAACTTGTGATGGGTGGCGCCTGAAGATCGCTGAAGTCACGATGGGTTGCGCCTGGAATCGCTCAACGTGCAGGGGGTGCGCCGCTTCAGAGCATGGGGGCTCATGACCAAAGGATAGCGAGGCTGCGCGAGCCTGGCGCACCTGCGCGATGCGGTCTGGAGGAGCACGGCTGAAGGGGGGCTTCTGGAGCCGTCGTGTCGATGGTTGGAACCTACTGCGCCATTGGAAGATACGGCTTCGACGAGAAGATGCTTGAAGATTGCGCTGCTTGGAGCACACCTTCGGGACAACGACTTTGGGAACTTGCAGCCTCGAGGATGCCTCTACGAATGGCATCTGGAGTTTCACCTGGGAGGGAAGCAAACCTTACGGCCCAAGGCTCAGAACCGCCTTGGAGTATGGGCTCCTTGTGCGTCGCCAGGATGCGAGGAAGATAGACATCGCCTGCCGAAAACGCCGCCAGAAAAGCGGCTAGGGCCGCAGATGGGGAGATCCCCCATCGCCTGTGAGAACTTTGCCTGGATGTTGTGTCGTGCGCTACTGCGGGGAGATATGAGAACTGTCGGAGGGAGAATGGGGTTCCTGGATAATCTAAGGTTTTTTTGAAAAACTAGAACTGAACCCAAATCGTGAACTTGAACAGTGCAAAATATTGATCTCCAAAAAATCAATCTTCAAGCATGAGCAGTAATCGAATCTCGAATAAACTAAATCTTCATAATACAACTCCCTCGAGAATCGAACCCGCTCTGATACCATGTTAGAAAATAAACATGCGGAAGTGAATGATAAACTGGAAGTACAAAAGGTTTTAGCATGGAATCGTACTCCGTGAGGAGCGGGATGAAACCACGAGAGAAGCCCTCAAAGGGGCATAAGCTTCTATTGCTTTTCTCAATGGATATAGGAGGTTTGGGGCTCCTTATATAGCCTCCATAGAGCCTCCAAGTCCCACCACTGGTAGATGTTGGACTAAACATGTGGATGGGGTAAATGGATCTGTCCAGGATCCATTTACCCATCTCCCATACATATGGCGCACAACCAAATACTCCAACA